>ML377004.1:74524-113909 GCA_005239525.1 Nicotiana knightiana
CCCGCTCTTTTATTTTGTCTTGTTAAGAATTAGGGACAATGCTTACTTTTATTTGGGGGATGGAGAATTTTATTTTATGTGATAATTTTGATGACATTGGGATGTTACAATTGGATGATTCATCTTGTTAATTTTTAGTAGTTTGATACATTTAGTAGTAATCTTTAGTTTTGTTTTGATAGTGTAAATACTATGCTTTTATTTATTGTTATTGATGATAAGTCTTTGGTTTTCTTAATACCATGATTCTTTACAAAGGTAGTCTCTTGTGTGAACATGGTGACTTTTCCCAAGGATGAACAGTGTGATAAATTTCTTAAAGGAATTAGTCTGTTGGATGTTTAGGTAGTAGTAGTTGTAGTATTATTAGTTGTAAGTAGTAATGTATAAAAGCCCTAATCAAGATCTTTTATTAAAACATGTTATTTATACTTCAAATGGTACCAACATACTTAACTGCATGTTTATGGTTTGAGACAAGGTTGTTGTGAATACGTTTTGAGAAACTAATTCTAGTAAAGTGACTTTGAGGCTTTAGAGTTGTCTTTGATAATCATTAGATGGTTGAATAAATCATAAAGATCTTTGACTCGATTGTCGTTATTGTGTTTTTAGATTCTATCTTCTTTTATGGTTAATTTGCATGAGAGGTGAGGTCAATTTTTGTTGCTTGTCCAAGTGCTTGAGTGAATAATGTAGAACTTGCCCCGAATGTGCTTTATAGCGAAATTTTGTGTTTCATGGTCTGAAAGATGATTGTAAGCTTTCCTTGGATAGTTTGATCTTTCAATTGCAACCCTATGATCGTTATCCCTAATCAACCCCCTTTGATCCTTTAGCCTTTCTCTTTTGGTAACCTTGCTACAAGCCTTTCAGCTATTGAAAATAATCTCCTCTTGGCACCCGAACCCTCCTAAGCACTCATATTAGTTCGTAGATCAAAGCCTAAGTTAGGGAGCAGAGTTGAGAAATCTAGAAGAGTAACCAAGGAATTAAAAAAAGAGAAAAGAAATGATCTCCATGAAAGAAAAAGAAAGAAAATCAAGTAATGTGAACAAAAAGGAGCCCAAAAAGGGGAAAAAAGGAAGATTGACGAAATATAGTGAGCCAAGTATCTCTAGCATAAAAATCAAGGAAGAAAAGGAATGAAAATGTCAACAAAGAGTGATCGAAATTCTCTTTAACCTTCAAGAAGAAGGAATACCTCCAAGGATTCTAATTGTTCTATGACAAATGTAAGCCAAGAAATAATAAGTGAAGTGCTTGAGGAACGGTGTAACCACTTATATCACATATAGTATCCTGCCCTGAACCAAAAGCCTTAATTACAACCCAAAACAAGTCATATTTGATTTTGAACCGAGTATGCTTACATTAGTGGAGATGTACATGAGGGGAAATCCTATACTAATTGAAGCTCCAATTCTTTGTGAGAGAAGAGTGAAACCTTTAATGCACTAGAAATTGAGTTTGAAATTTGAAATGAGAAATGCAAATAAAAGGTACAAGAGGAAGAGTTTGGAGTCCACTACGATTAGCAGAAGGAACTAGAATCCTTGATTAATGAAGTTAATTCTTGAGGATAAAATGTCATACTAGAAGTACAGGAGATGAGCAAGTTGCACATTTTTGAAAAAATTAACACCTTGTTTATAATGCATGAGTATTGTGTGTAATTGTTGGTCCGAATTGAGTATCAATTACTTGTGGGTTACTCCTTGAAATGACCTTACAATGTAGGAAGGAGGGTGCTAATCTAGTTTCTTGAGAACAAGAAAAGACTTTAGTTTGGGGAGCTGATAAGTGTGGTTTTTAACCACTTATTAGTACCTTCTTGGTATATTTTTGAATCCGATATTGATTTTTGTCTCCTAACCTAATAAAAATGGTTAAATTTCAGGTGTGTTGAAAAACGTAAGTTTAGTGAAGAAAAATGGTCCAGAAAGGAGATGTTCTAGCCAAGTTCAGCAATGAGGAGAAGTGCTGAGAAAAGTGCAGTCTGCAGAATTACACATGCGGCCGCAAAGCAAGTGCAGTCCGCAGAAAAAAGAATGCGGCCGCAGAAGAAGAATTGAAGCTTCCAGATCCATTGGTAAAAGTGCGATCCGCAGACTAAATTGTGCGGTTGCACTTGGTCCGCAAAACAGGTTATCATTGACAAGCTTGAAAGATCAGAGAATGAGCAGCTGAAAAAGTCTAAAGCCTCCTCAAATGCAGTTCGCAACAGCAAGTGCGATTCGTAAAAGTTGATGTGCAGCCACAGAAGTTGAAGTGTGGATTTCAAAGATGATGTGCGACCGTAGAACCCTCTGAAGGGAATTTTATTAGAGATTTTGGGAGCCCTGTAAATAGGACTTTATGAATTTTAGGGCATCTTTTCATTGTTTTCAGTAGTTTTAGCTATTTGGAGAAATTTTGAGCTACAATTAGAGAGGATCATCTACTCTTTCATTTTTTTTAGTTTTATATCTGTAATTTCTTCTTATTTTCATCATTTCATGACTCTTAACATGAGTAGCTAGACTTTTATCTAGGTTTGTGATCCAACCCTAGTGTGTAAATCATACGAGTTATTAATATTATGCTTTCTATTGACTGGGTTAGTGATATTTTTCCTTGTTCATGTTTGAACGTTAGAATTGATGGTTGCAGACATTGATTCATGCCTTTTTCACCTTGTTCTTACTCTAGATATAGGAACTTAGTCTAGGAATACTTGGCTAACAATAAACTGAACTAGTTGAGTTATTGATTAGTTTAATTGATGTATTTGAACTAGAGATAGGGATACTCTAACTTGGACTCATATTTAATTGCACTTATAGCTACCCATTTAGACTTAAGAAAGCTAATTGGGCATATCACTCTGTAACCGAGAAGTATTGAGTGATTTCTTGAGTATTGAGAGTCATAACAACCCCCAATCTATCAAGCAGGAATAAATTGACCTTACCCTTTTGGTTTACACATAGGTTAAGATTACAACCTTAGGCTTTTCTTTATTTGATAAAACTTCAAAAACATTTTGATTATTACTTTTTTGCTAGCTTAGTCATAAATCTTAGTAGTTTAACTAGTGAAATTAATATCCAAGTTATTTGAAAGATAAATTTTCTTATTTCAATTTGCTTACTTAAGTGTTCTTTTTGTTCAAAAGATACTTAATATATAATTCTAGGGTTTAACATCAAAAGGAGCAAAAGGCGACATACATAGTGGCCTAGGGGAGCGACCTCGTGGTAGGTCATGAAAAAAAAGGGGATGACTGTTGGAAACTAATACTAGGGAAATCCGTTTCCAGGGGGATACAAAAAGGGATGCCAAATGTGCTGGGCTGGTAGTTAGGTTGAACCTATCTTACAAAAAAGCATTTATGAACGATCATCTTCTAGCGTCTTCTGAACAAAAGGTGGGGTTAGACAAAAACAGTGATGCTTGAGGAACTGTCCATTTGGAAATCATGTTTGGCTAGTGAGTCTGCTACTTGGTTTTTCTCCCTGTACGTGTGGAGTATGACATATCATCTAGCGGGTCGATCAGAGACCTGCAATCAAGGATAATGTTATCATAAAATGGATGTGAGGATGTAGGAGAGTAATAGTAGCCTTGGCTTCTAAGTTAACTTCAATAGGTGTGTAGCCATGAGTGAAGGCCAAGCTTAGTCCATGTTAGAGTGCAAGTAACTCAGCTTCAATACTCTCATGAATAATGCGGTGACCCGCAAAGCCCAAAATCCAGTTACCTGATGAGTCATGGATGACTCTACCAATACCTCCCTTGTTAGTATGCTGTCCAGCTGAACCATAGTATGTTATTGTAACACCCAATATAAACTCCTTGAGGCTCTACCCCGACTCGCGTTGGATTTTATTATTGTAAAGACTGTATATTGCCTTATTTGGGGTGTGAATTGAACATGATAAATGTACTTAGTAAGTATCTAGACTAACCTCGGTGAATTAGCGACGAGGTTCAAGGTATGTGATACTCACTAGTCAAAGAACTTGTGCAATATGTCAAATAACTAGCAACAAAATATAACAAGATATAGTATCATCAACCCAACTAAAAAGAGTTATCGGCTCATCAAAGGTAAATTTGTTTGGCAAAATAATTATCAGTTAATAACAGAGGCATAGAGTAGCATATTAAAAGCAACATGATATCATATAAAATGCATGTCAAGAATAAAGATTTCAATTGCATGATGAAGAATGACACCCTTATATTCCATTCATCATCAATATAGAATTCCACCCTTATACTCCACACATCATCAACCAAGAGTTCCACCCTTATACTCTCCATCAAAATCAATCACATCTATCAAAGTCCACAATACGCGTGTACGCCATCAAGAGAGAAATATGAGAAGGCGACCTAAGGAGATAGATCCATATCCACACCATGCAGGACAATAATCTCATGCCATAACAATAGCAATATTATTATAATAGGTAATGCCACCCTTATACTCCACACATAATCAAAATCAATAATGGCACCCTTATACCCCATACATCATCACAATGACAATATCCGCACGTAACAGACCTCGTGCTACAACTCAATTAATCCGCTCAACATGTCAATATGTTCCATGATCATAAAAATTTCAAGATATCAATTTATTATCAAGGAACGTATTATCCCAATTCATCAATAAGGTGCACAAGGACATAAAAATAAAAAGTATGGATGTGTGCTATAAGGTATGACTACGGATAAATCATTTTAGTGATGATTCCATAAATGTCCATCTTGGCTAATTAGGAGATAATAATCTTATAACATGATCTCTAGCATGAAAGGATAATATCACGTAGTCAAACAAAGGATTACACATGGATCATAGAGAACACACAATAAAATTTAGGTATAATAGAAGCCTAGAGATTAATCCGATCATTTTTCATATGTAGCATCCATATATGCGCTCATCACCTTGCAAATACGTTGTTTTACACACATTATAATTAGACAACTATGGTCCAATCCTAAGGATTATTAATTCACACAAGATTAGGCATACTTACCTCAAACGAGACAAATTAGCTCTCTAAAATCGCCTTTCTTTAGAAACCACCTCTGACCGGTTTAAACCTAACCAAAAAAAAAAAAACTTAATAACATCAAACAATGCTATAGAAATCAATTTCAAACAATAAAGTTACAATATTTAATCAAATCTCCAAAAGTCAACAAATGCCAACCCGAGTCCACATGGTTTAAACCCGAGACAAGGGATAGATTCCGATTACCCACAATCTCACGCGTCCAAATATGTGATTAAATTCCAAAACCAAGTCCAAATAGACTCTCAAATCCCTAATTTTCCCTCAAATATTATAGTAAAAAAACTCCCAAATTTCTCTTTCAAATCCCATAATCTATGTGTAACAATTCATGCTGAAGTAAGATATAATATCAAAATCAGGTAGAAATCACTTATCCTAAAAGTGATGATGAAATTCTCCCAAAAAGTTGCCTCTAGGCGAGCTCCAAATTCAAAATAGTGAAAAGTGGGTCAAAAATTTACTTAAAACCCTTGTGTGAGGACTCTCACATCTGCAGCCCTCTCTATCATTTCATTCACGCTGCTTCTGCTACAAAAGCTTTGCATCTGTGTGTTTCACTTAAAATACCAACCTCCCGCACCTGCGCACACACCTCGTATCTGTAGCTCTGCAGGTGCAATAATTCCTCGTAGGCGTGCTCACCGAAGGAGTGACCCTATTGCACATCTGTGCACTTCCATCCCTAGTCCTTCCTTTGCAAGTACAGACCTCAACATTGCAGGTGCGACTTTGCACCTGCGCATGACACTACAGCAGATGTGGTGCACCAACACCAGACCTGTCAACGTCCATTAAATAGTTTAGAACCCATATGAATCACTGAGACCCCGTCCAATCATACCAATAAGGTTGAATATATTATCAAAACTTATCCAAATTCTCGAAACACTATGAATAACATCAAAATTAAGAAACGACAATCAAAACCCATCTCTTAAGTTCCAAATTTTCTATCGTGACCGAACTTGTCCGAATCATGCCAAAACATTCTGGATTCCAATTAAACCACACACAAAAGTTCCAAAACACTAAATGAACCTGTTCCAAGTTTCGATATCAACTCACAGTCAAACCTATAAACTTTTCAAATCTCCAAATTTTCAACTTTCGGTAATTAAAGCCAAAACATCCTAGGAACCCTCAAATCCCAATCTGGACATATGCCTATGTCCAAAATTACCATGTGTACGTATGACAATCCACAAATCACCAACCCCAGGTCATATACAAAAAAGTCAAATCTTTGTCAACTCTTACAACATAAGCTTCCAACAATGAATCTAAGTGTTCTAATCTACTCCAAGACCTTCCCAAAAATAAACCAACCATTCATGCAAGTCACAGAATAACAAAAAGTGTACAGGAAACATTAAATAAGGAAAAATATTAAAAATTTATAATCAAATACTCAAAAGAAAATATTTGGGGACATAGAGATAAACAACCCAAGGCATAGCATGCATAAAGCAAAAATCCAATCTTGTGAGGTTCTAGTCTCGTAAACCTTTATGTTTTCTCGAGGCATTTAAATCTTATCTTACACGAGTCAGATCTCAACTTTAATGATTGAAAAAAAGGACTTCAATTTTTACCTTTTAAAAGACATAAATTCCTAGAGGATGTTTCATATGAAGTTTAAGAAAACTAAAACTAAGCATAAAACTTCATATTACTTATAAAACATTTGGTTTTTTATCCAAAATTCTACATAACTAATATAATTTTTGTATAAATAATATGTAATATTTGATTTACTAAATTAAACTGGAAATCAAACATTGTATTATTAGATGCGGATCTAAAATTTGACTTTTATGAGTTAAAATTTAATTTCTTATATTCTATTTAATTTATTGGGTTTGAAATCTATTATTTGTATATATTTAGGGATTTTCTTAACACAAATACATAGTTTAAGCCAAATATTATTGGATTTAGATGAACCCATAGCTTATTTATTAGATCCGCCCCTGCATATTACTAATTGTGATATGACTTATATAGGTATCAATGTATTATCTTATATATGATATAATATGGAATAAGATGTCACAACCCAAAATTAGACCAAGTCGTGGTAGTACCTAACCCGACTTGCTAGATATGCCAACTAATACATATTACAACTCAAACCTAATATCATCTATATAATAAATAAGAATGCAAAAATTACTCATCTAGTCTCAAGAACTGGTGGTACAAGTCATGAGCAACTAAATTCAATATTTAAAACATTGGCAAGAAGAAATACATCATCTATTTGAAAATACATAAACAAAATTACAGTTCTAAACTATCATGAACAAGATGACAACTAATGGCTGGAATGCTAAAGTCTGCAATGCTCATCTTTGGACTCCCCAGTCGCATAACTCCAAAATCCGCATGCAGGGTGCAGAAGTGTAGTATTAGTACAATCGACCCAATGTACTAAGTAAGTATCTTGACTAACCTTAATGAAGTAGTGGCAATGTTTGTTAAGTCAAAAAATACTTACTTTATAAATATAAGTAAGTAATATGCATAAAGCAAAATATGAGAATAGGCGAATAATAACGAAAGGATCAAATACGAGAAATAACGAGCATGTTTCTCAAGAATAACAACCAAACCTTTCTCGACAAATCAAGCTCGCGAGGAAAAAATGATATCGGTAAAATAATATAAGCCACATCCACAAGTCCGCATAACAAAGGGAATATGTATAAGATATTAAATCATCCTCACCAAGTATATGTATATATGTCAAACCAAATAGCACGATAACATCCTGCATGCATTTATCTCTTCCTCGCCAAGCATGGAAACACCCTTCATGCAATATCACTCTTCCTTACCAAGAATATGTATAACAACACCAAATAAGGTAGAAGGCATATAGATAACAATGACAATAAGGTAGAAGGCATCGATGTTAAAACAACAAACAAGGTAGAAGATATAGATGAACCTACAACATGCAAGGTAGAATACATGTAGATAATAGTAACAACAAGATAGGAGACATGTAGATAACACAAACAAACAAGATAGAAGGCATATAGGCAACATCGACAAACCAGGTAGGATGCACATAGGTAATAATGACCGAAAAAATAGAATATACATAATTAACAATAATAGACAAGGTAGGATGTACTAAAGTAACAACAACAAATAAAACAGGTGGCACATAAGCAACAACAACAAACAAGGTAAGATGCACATGAGCAACGTTAACAACCAAGGTAGATACATATACGTGTATATGAGGGAACATTTACACAATACACTTCATATCTGTCATCCTCACCTGCATGAAAACACCTTTCATTCCATGAAATCTCATCCTAATTTGCACGGAAAAATCCTTAGTCCATGAATTCTCATCCTCAATTGCACTGAAACACCCTTCGTGCCAATATCATATCAAATTGCACAGAGATACCTTTTGTGCATAAACCATTCATCCTCATTGCATGAAATACCCTTCATGAAAATTTACTTATCCTCACCAAGTATATTTAAACTAGTACCAAGCAAGATAGGATGCATAAATAAAATCAAGAGGGATGGCCAAGCATAATACGATCAATGAAAAGTAATCATAGTTATCGTGCAAATATGCTAGCCAACATATCAAGAGTTGAATTGTCCAAATATCATAATGGAGTCTACACATGATCTTTAACATATATAAGAATCTCAAATAGCACAAGGATAACGCGTATAGATATGAATTTGTGATATAATGCATGACTACGATCAAATCAAGTATTATCAAGAGTCCCAAGATTCATCTATCATGCTCTTTTAAGATGTCATGTGTTTAAGTATGATTTTTATCATGTATAATTGTACTCATATATTCATGGAAGCAAATGAAACATAAGTAATGAAGATCATAAAGTCAAAACAACGCACAAAAAAACATAAAATCTACCCCGAGCATTGTGTAACAATCCGACTAGTCATTTTGTTTTGTTAGATCCCCGTTCCCCTAAATAAGACCCCCTAAATATGATTTTATATTTTATGACTTGCGGGGATGGTTAGTTTTGTTTTGAAAGGATTTGGGTTGAAAATGTAACACTTAGTTCCTAATAGTGGCCTAAGATGGCCAAATTTGACTAGAGTCAACATTTTGAGTAAAGAACACCGGAACAGGGATTTAACGGTACTAATAGGTTCGTATGATGATTTTAGACTTGGGCGTGTGTTCAAATTGAGTTTCGAGTAATCCGGAAGCGTTTCAGAACTTAATGTTGAAAGTTGGCGCATTGAAGGTTTTCAAGTTCTTTAAATTCGGTTTGAAGTAGACTTTGGTGTCATTGAGGTGTGTTTGGGATTCCGAGCTTAGGGATAGATCTGTATGGTGAATTAGGAATTATACATTAAATTTGGAGTCATTCCGAGTTTTCTAAGTATGATTTGACACGTTCAGAGCTAGTTGAAGAAGTTTGAAGTTCATAAATTGATTAATTTAGTTTTTGGGAGTTATTCTTAGTTTTGATGTTATTTTATGTGTTCCGAGGGTTCGAGCAGGTACGTATTATGTTTATGGACTTGTTGGTGTAGTTGGACAGGGCCCCGGGTGGCTCGGGTGAGTTTCGACCATCCGAAGCTAAGTTTAAATTGCTAAATTTTGCTGTACTGGTTTCCTTCTTCACGAACGTGAAGAAAGCTTCACGTTTTCAATGAAGGAAATGGGTGCCGGTTAATTTTGTTCTGCATGTTCACGATAATGGTGTCGCATTTTCTTAAAAGGCCTAGGCCTGGGGGCTTGGAAAATCAGATGCCCTTCGCATTCGTGAAGGGCGGCTCGTGACCTTTGGGATCACAGAGCTATTTTCGCGATCGCTAGGAAGGAACACCTTGGTAATGACTTGATTAAAAATTGGACTTTGACTTATTTTTTTCATCTCTCAACTTGTGGAAATTTTGGAGCTCTCTGGAGAGGGATTTTCATCTAGCACATTGAGTTAAGTAATCTTTACATAATGAGAGATCAATAGATAGATTATAGGTAGATTTTAACATGTAGAATGCGGAAATTTTAGGATTTTTTTGAAAAACCTAGGTTTTGAAAAAAATGGGATTAGACCACGAAAATGATCATGGAATAGAGTAGAAATAATAAATTTATGTTCGTGAGGTTATGGATGACATTTATTTACAAAACTTTCCCGAATCCGGGCACGCATGCCTGGGGTGAATTTTAGGAACCTTCCAAATTGGGTTGGGTACTTACTCTAATAGTTAAATAATAAACTTTTGAGCATATATTGATTAGTTTCTACGACCTTTGGCTAGTTTGGGATTGCTCGTGTGATGACCCGAAAGGTCATCTTATGTTTTAGAACGCAATTATGTACTTTTAAGCTTTAAACACCTCATTTTATTCCTCCTCGATTTGTGTGCGCAGTCCGGGCGTGTTTTCGGAAAGTTGTTATGTTAAAAATTGAGAAAAATAAGAATTTTTGCCTAAAAGCTTTATTTGAGTTGACTTCAATTAATATTTTGAGTAAACAGACCCGGATGCGTGTTTTGACGGTCCCGATGGGTCCGTACCGTGATTAGGGAGTTGAGTGTATGCCCAGAATCGAATTCCAAATCCCCTAGCCCGAGATATCGGACTTCGTTGAAATTTGAAAGATAAAGGCTTAATGAATTTGAAATGTTTGACCAAAGATTGACATTTTGGATAACGGGTCCGTACTTTGGTTACGAAACCCGGTATATGTCTAATACCATATTTATGACTTTTTGTGAAATTTGGTGAAAACGGAGTTAGTTTGACGTGATTCAGATGTCCAGTTGTGAAAATAGAAGTTTCAAAGTTATCTTGAAAATTTCATTTGATTTGGTGTTCAATTCATAGTCCTAGGTGTTATTTTGGCGATTTGACAGCTCGAGCAAGTTCGTATGATATTTTTGAATTTGTGTGCACTTTTGGTTTAGAGCCCCTAGGGCTTGGGTGAGTTTCGGATAGGCTACGAAGTGAATTGAACTTGAAAAAACATAGCTGCTAGTGTATAAGATCTGCAGACTTCGCATTAGCGAGGTCTGGCTCACAAATGCAAGTCTCTCATTTGCAAAGAGACAATCGCATTTGTGAGCAGTGGAACTTGGGGTGGACCTTCGCAATTGCGAAGCTTAGGGTTGCATTTGCGATCCTCAGAGTCCGCATTTGCGAACACTGGTTCGTATTTGCGATAACAGCAGACCCAGGACATTCTTCGCATTTGCGAACCCCAGGTCGCAAATACGCTACCTACAACTGACCAAAATGAGACTTAGACGGGATTTTTTATTCATTCTTCAAAATTTTAAACCTAGAAACACTAGAGGCAATTTTTCAAATAAATTTTCATCCCCAAATCATTGGTAGGTGATTCTAAACTAGTTTCTTTCAATCTTTCACTATTTTTCCTAAGATTTCAACCTAAAATCTAAAGTTTTCATGGTGTAAACTAGGGGTTTTGAGTAGAATTAGGAATTTGTAATATGGGGATTTAGACCTCAAATTGAGGTCAGATTCCAAAACAAATTACATAATGGGGCTCGAGGTCAATGGGTGATCAGGTTTTGGTCCGAATTCCAATAATGATCTGAATTGAATTCTTTACAATCGTGGGTAGTTCCTAAGGCTTAAATTGAATCGTTTGGTTGGTAATTTGCTAGATTTTATTGGTTCGGAGGCTTGTGTGAAAGGAAATGTCGTGGTTGAGCTTTGAGTTTGGTCGTTGGAGCGAGGTAAGTGTCGTGGTTAACCTTGACTTGAGGGAATAAGACTTGTTTGTCTATTTGCTACATGTTTAGATGTTCAGTACAACATATATGTGAGGTGATAAGTACTTATGCGTTATTTTCGGGTTAAAGAAAGTGGGTGGGACTTGGTTTTTGTAATTATTGCCTTCTTTGATCATGTTATCCATGTTAGACTAGTATTGTTAAATTGGTCGTCCTTACAATATTTACGGCTATTTGGTGATAATTGAGTATCGATTTCAGAGTTGAGGTTGGTATTGTGGAACCAAATATTGAAGTAAGGTTTGTTCTTGTTATTTCTATCTCCCTATTGTTATTTATTCATTACTTTATGGTAAGGAAGAGTGTTAATGCACGAAGGGTGATGTCGTGCCATATTGTGAGTGTTAATTCACGAAGGGTGATGTCATGCCATATTGTGAGTGTTAAAAGCACAAAGGTTGATGCCGTGCCATGTTATGAGAGCTAATGCACGAATGATGATCTCGTGCCGTTTCTATAGATTTATATAGTGAGGTTGAGAGTAAAAGTACTAAGGGTGATGCCGTGAATTTTCCTTTATTGTGTTTACTTGTTCTTATCGGTTCAAGGTATATTAGTTGTTCAAGTTATCATTACTGCTGTGATTCTCTATCTTGTATTCCCCTCAGTATATCCCCCTCCTTATATTATTTGTCTAGCTTTTACTTGCTGTTATTTTTTTGTACATATGTTGTGATCTGCACAGGCTATTTGGTAGGTGTCTTGTCTTAGCCTCGTCACTACTTCGTCGAGGTTAGGCTCGGCACTTACGAGTACATGGGGTCGATTATACTCACACTACACTCTTAACTTCTTGTGCAGATTTTGGTACTAGCCCTAGCTTATCGAGAGGTTAACTGCTAGATTTGCTGTGAGGAGACCCAAGGTAGATCTGCTGGCATCCTCAGACCCTGGAATCTCTTCTTAGTTTTATCGTTTACTGTTTCTTTACCTCAGAACAATGTATTTTCCTTTTCAGACTCTATTTCTAGTAAATCATAGTAGCTCGTGAGTTGTGACTCCAGGTCCTAAATGTATCAAATATTATGGGTTTTATGCTATTCCTCCGTTTTAGTTTCTATTGTGCTTAATTGATCTTATTAATGAAGTTGGTTATAGTTAGCATTAAATCCTCTAACGTTGTCTTGCCTAGCAAGTGAAATGTTAGGCGCCATCACAGTCCCGATGGTGGGAATTTCGGGTCGTGACAAGTTGGTATCAGAGCACTAGGTTTCCCAGGTCTCACAATTCACGAGCAGTCTTAGTAGAGTCTAGAGGATCGGTATAGAGACATATGTACTTATCTTCCAGAGGCTATCAAGTTCAGGAACTCTACTCTTATCCTCTCGTAGATGGCGATAACATGTACCGCATCTTCGGCTGAGAAGTAGCCAGAGCCTCTAGTGGCAACTCCTACTAGAGGCAGAGGTCGAGGTCGAGGCAGGGGCAGGGCTTAGTCCAGAGCCCGCACAACATCTCCAGAAGTGGAGCCTCAAGTAGAGTTTGACGAGGAAGTTCCAGCCCAGACTGTTCCTGTCGGGCCAGCTCAGGTTCTAGAGGGGTTCACTGCTACCCAGTGCTTTGGGATGCTTTGATACGTTTGGTGGGCCTTATGGAGAGTGTGGCCCAGACTGGCGCATTCCCGATGGCACCAGCCATCTCACAGGCTGGAGGAGGAGCACAGACTCATTCTACTCACACTCCAAAGTAGATGGCTCCCCAGTATTATACTCCAGCAGCTCAGTCGGAGTAGTCCAGTCGGTTGTTGCGGCATAGGTCGGTGATGGGCTAGCTATTCTTCTAAGGCTTTATGGAGACTGAATAATTTCACCAAGATCTTTCCAGTTCACTTCACTGGTGCATATTCAGAGGACCCCCATGAGTATCTTGACATCTGTCTTGAGGTGCTACGGAACATGGGTATAGTGGAGACCAATGGGGCTGACTTTGCTGCATTTCAGATGACTGGTTCCGCCAAAAAAGGTGGAGAGATTATTTGTTGACCAGACCAGCTGGGTCGCTTGCTCTTACTTGTGACAAGTTCTCTCAGCTCTTCCTAGATAATTTTATACCTATCACTTTGAGAGAGGAGTATCGCCGTCAGCTTGAGCGTCTCCAGCAGGGCAGTATGACTGTTACTCAGTACGAGACCCGTTTTATGGATTTTGTGATCATGCTCTTCTTCTACTTCCTACCGACAGAGAGAAAGGGTGATGAGGTTTATTGAGGGACTTTCTCATCCTATCAGATTGCATATGGCTAAGGAGACTGGGAGTGAGATTTCTTTTCAGGACGATGCCAATGTCGCCAGAGGAGTCGAGGTGGTTCTTGCTCAGGGAGGTCAGGGGTCTGACAAGAGACCTCGTCATTCTGGTGGGTTCAACGGTGCCTTATCTGGAGGCAGGGTACTTTTGGTAGAGTCCATCCTCCCAGGTCGTTTCATTCAGCACTCCGGGCATCACATGGTGCTCCAGGTGGTCGTGGCCCTCATGTGCCTTATTCTGATCAGCAAGCCTACACTACACCACCAGCTCCTATTAATGCACCTCTGCTCCAGACTTTCCAGGGTGGTCAATCAGGTCGACAGGATCAGTTTCACGACCAACATTCATAGCAGCCGAGGTCCTATTATACGTGTGGTGATCCGAGGCACAATTCTAGGTTTTACCCTCGTGCATCAAGAAGTTCACAGCATCAGAGTTCTTGTGCCATGGTTCCGGCACTGGGTGCTGAACCACCCACTCAGCTAGCTAGAGGTAGAGGTCAGGCAGCCAGAGGTGGTGGTCCAGCCATTAGAGGTATAGGTCATGTCGCGAGAGGTGGTGGCCAGCCAGCCAGGGGCCGACCTAGAGATGTAGTTCAGAGTGGTGGGGCCTAGCCCCGATGCTATGCTTTTCCAGCCAGGCTTGAGGCTGAGTCATCTGACGTCGTTATTACAGGTACTGTTTCAGTTCTATTTGATCCGGGTTCTACTTGCTCCTATGTGTCATTCTATTTTTCTTCATATTTGGTTGTGCCTCGTGATTCTTTGAGTTCCCCAGTGTACGTGTCCGCACTTGTGGGGGATGCTATTATTGTAGATTGTATTTATCGTTCGTGTGTGGTCAGCATTGGGAGTCTTGAGACTAGTGTAGATCTTATGCTTCTTGATATGGTCGATTTTGATGTCATTTTGGGTATGGATGGGTTGTCACCTTATCATGCTATATTGGATTGTCACACCAAGACGGTGATCTTAGCCTTGCCAAGGTTGCCTCGATTAGAGTGGAGAGGGACTTCTGGCCATTCTACCAGCAGGGTTATCTCTTATGTGAAGGCTCGACATATGGTCGAGAAGGATGTCTAGCTTATTTGGCTTATGTCCGCGATTCTAGTGCCGAGGTTCCTTCCATAGATTCAGTACCAGTTGTTCGTGAGTTTTTAGAGGTGTTTCCTGCAGACCTGCCGGGGATGCCACCGGACAGAGATATTGATTTATGTATTGATTTGGCTCCGAGCACTCAACCCATTTCCATTCCGCCATACCGTATGGCCCCGCCAGAGTTGAAAGAACTGAAGGAGCAATTGCAATATTTGCTTGATAAGGGCTTCATTAGACCTAGTTTCTTGCCTTGGGGTGCACCTGTGTTGTTCATGAAGAAGAAGGATGGATCGATGAGGATGTTCATAGATTATTGGCAGTTGAACAAAGTTACCATTAAGAACAAGTATCTGTTGCTGAGGATTGATGACTTATTTGATCAGCTTCAGGGTGCCAAGGTTTTTTCGAAGATTGATTTGAGATTTGGCTACCATCAGTTGAGGATTAGGGCATCCGATGTCCCTAAGACAACTTTTCAGACTCGGTACGGGCATTATGAGTTTCTAGTGATGTCCTTTGGGTTGACAAATGCCCAACATCATTCATGGATTTTATGAATCGAGTGTTCAAGCTTTATTTGGAATCCTTTGTGACTGTGTTTATTGACGACATCTTGATCTACTCCCGCAGTCTAGAAGAGCATGAGCAGTATCTTAGGATTGTAATTCAGACTCTGAGAGCCAACCAGTTATATGCTAAATTTTCAAAGTGCGAGTTTTGGTTGGATTCAATCGCTCTCGTGGGGCACATTGTATAAGCATAGGGAATTCAGGTAGATCATAAGAAGATTGAGGCAGTTCAGAACTAGCCTAGACTCACTTCAACCACAGAGATCAGGAGTTTCTTGGGTTTGGCGGTTATTACTGACAATTTGTGGAAGGGTTTTCATCTATAGCAGCCCCGTTGACCAGGTTGACCCAGGAGGGTCCCCCGTTCAGATGGTCAGACGAGTGTGAGGAGAGATTTCAGAAGCTTAAGACTGCTTTGACTATAACACCGGTGTTGGTGTTACCCACTGGTTTAGGATCTTATACGCTATACTGTGATGCATCCATGTTGGGCTCGGTGCACTATTGATGTAGGAGGGCAGGGTGATTGCATATGCGTCGTAGAAGTTGAAGGTTTATAAGAATCATTAATCTGTCCTTGACTTAGAGTTGGCAGCCATTGTTCATGCGCTGAAGATTTGGAGGAACTATCTTTATGGCGTGTCGTGTGACGTTTTCACGGATCATCAGAGCCTTCAGTATTTGTTCAAGCAAAAGGATCTCAATTTGAGGAAGAGGAGGTGGTTGGAGCTATTAAAAGACTATGATATCACCATCTTGTATCATCCTGGTAAGTCTAGTGTGATGGTCGACGCCTTGAGTAGAAAGGCAACGAGTATGGGCAGCCTTGCGTTCATTCGAGTCGGTGAGAGGCTGCTTGCATCAGATGTTTAGACTTTAGCTTAACCAGTTTGTGAGGTTGTTTGAGCGCATCACAGATCGACAGTATGACGATCCTTATTTGTTGGTTCTTAAGGACACTATGCGGCACATGGTGCCACGCAGGTTACTGTTGGAGATGAAGGAGTCTTGAGGATTCAGGGTCGTGTTTGTGTGCCTAATGTTGATAGAGTTCGTGAGTTAATTCTTGAGGTGGCCCACAGTTCCCAGTATTCTATTCATTCGGGCACTGCCAAGATGTATCAGGATTTGCGACAACATTATTAGTGGAGGAGGACAAAGAAGGATATAGTTGCTTATGTATCTCGATGTCTAAATTGTCAGCAAGTAAAGTATGAGCATCAGAGAGTTGGTGGTTTGCTTCAGAAGATAGATTTTCCTGAGTGGAAGTGGGAGTGTATCACTATGGATTTTGTTATTGGGCTCCCACAGACTCAAGAAGTTCGATGCCGTCTGGGTCATTGTGGACAGGCTGACTAAGTTAGTGCATTTCATTCCTATGGCATTACCTATTCTTTAGAGCGGTTAGCTGAGATCTACATCTGCGAGATCGTCCGTCTTCACAGTGTGCCCATGTGTATTATTTCTGATGGAGGTACACAATTCACCTCGCACTTCTAGAGGGCAGTACATCATGAGTTGGGCACGCGGGCTGAGTTGAGCACAGCGTTTCATCCTCATACGGGCGGAAAGTCCTAGAGCATTATTCAGATATTGGAGGATATGCTCCGTGCATGTGTTATAGACTTCGAGGGTCGTGGGATCAATTCTTGCCCTTTACGTAGTTCGCCTACAACAACAGCTAACAGTCGAGAATTCAGTTGGGTGGTTCGAGCCAGGGGAGGCTCGGTTGTTGTGTACAAATCTGGTACAGGATGCCTTGGATAAGGTCAAGATTATTCAGGATCGACTTTGCATACCTCAGTCTAGGCAGAAAAGTTATGCCGACCGTAGAGTTCGTGATGTTGCATTCATGTTCTGGGAGAGAGTGTTTCTACGACTATCACCCATGAAGGGTGTAATGAGGTTCGGAAAGAAGGGAAAGTTGAGCCCTAGGTATATCGGCCCCTTTCAGATTCTGGAGAGAGTGGGAGAGGTGGCTTACAAGCTCGCATTGCTACCGGGGTTATGAACTCTTTATCTGGTGTTCCACGTGTCCATGCTTTGGAAGTATCGCGGCAATCCGTCCCATGTGTTAGATTTCGGTTCTGTCCAGTTTGACAAGGATTTGACTTACGAGGAGGAGCCGGTGGCTATTCTAGCCCGGTAGGTTTGTCAGTTGAGATCGAAGTGTTATCCTTCAAGTCGAGTGCAGTGGAGAGGTCAGCCCGTCCGAGTCTGACATACGGAGTAGATATCCCCACCTTTTCACCAATCCAGGTACTTTTCTATGTCTGTTCGAGGACGAACGATTGTTTTAGAGGTGGAGAATGTGATGAACTGAAATTTCATCTTATGTTTTAGAACCATGTTCTGCGCTTTTAATCTTTAAACACCTCATTTTATCCCTCCTCAATTTGCGTGTGCATTCCGGGCGTGTTTCCAAAAAGCTGTTATGTTAAAAACTAAGAAAAATAAGAATATTTGCCTAAAAACTTCATTTGAATTGATTTCGATCAATATTTTGAGCAAACAGACCCAGATTCATGTTGTGACTATCCCAGTGGGTCCGTACCGTGATTTGGGACTTGGGCGTATGCTCGGAATCGAATTCAAAAATCCCTAGTCCGAGATATCGGACTTTGTCGAAATTTGAAAGTTAAAGGCTTAATGAATTTGAAATGTACAACTAAAGTTTGAATTTTTTGCTAACGGGTCCGTATTTTGGTTACGGAACCCGCTATAGGTTCACTACCATATTTATGACTTTTCTATGAAATTTGGGAAAAATCGGAGTTGGTTTGACTTGATTCGGATGTCCGGTTGTGAAAATAGAAGTTTCAAAGTTTTCTGGAAAATTTCATTTGATTTTGTGTTCAATTCATAGTTCTATGTGTTTTTTTGGCGATTTGATCGCACGAGCAAGTTCATATGATATTTTTGGACTTGTGTGCACTTTTGGTTTAGAGTCTTGAGGGCTCAGATGAGTTTTAGATAGGCTACAGAATGGATTGAACTTGGAAAAACATAGCAGTTGGTGTATCAGATCTGCAGACTTCACATTTGCGAGGACTGGCTCACAAATACGAGCCTTGCAGTTGCAAAGAGACCATCGCATTTGCGAGCAGTGGGGCTGGGGGTGGACCTTCGCAATTGCGAAGCTCAGGGTCGCATTTGCGATCCTCACAGTCCGTATTTGCGAACACTGGTTCGCATATGCGATGACAGCAGACCTAAGACATTCTTTGCATTTGCGAAGGATTGTTCGCATTTGCGGGTTTGCATTTGTGAACCCCAAGCCGCAAATGCAATACATGCAACTGACCAAAATGAGACTTAGACGGGATTTTTGATTCATTCTTCAAATTTTCAAACCTAGAAACACTAGAGGCGATTTTTCTAAGAAATTTTCTTCCCCAAATCATTGGTAACTGATTCTAAACTAGTTTCTTTCAATCTTTCACTACTATTCCTAAGATTTCAACCTAGAATCTAAAGTTTTCATGGTGGAAATTAGGGGCTTTGGGTAGAATTAGGAATTTTTGAAAAATGGGGATTTAGAGCTCAAATTGAGGTCGGATTCCAAAACAAGTTACATAACCGGGCTCGGGGGTGAACGGGTAATCAGGTTTTTGTTCGAATTTTGGGTCTGGATCAAGTGGGCCCGGGAGTTGACTTTTTTGATTATGACCTTAATTGAATTCTTTAGAATCGTGGGTAGTTCCTAAGGCTTAAATTGAATCGTTTAGTTAGTAATTTGCTAGATTTTATTGGTTCGAAGGCTTGTGTGAAAAGAAAAGTCGTGGTTCAACTTTGAGTTTGGTCATTGGAGCGAGGTAAGTGTCGTGGTTAACCTTGACTTGAGGGAATAGGACTTGTTTGTCTATTTTCTACATGTTTAGATGTTGGGTACAACATATATGTGTGGTGATGAGTACTTATGCATTGTTTTCGGGTTAAATCATGCGGGTGGGACTTGGTTTCTTGTAATTATTGCCTTCTTTGATCATGTTATCCATTTTAGACTAGTATTGTTAAATTGGTCATCCTTACCATGTTTACGGATCTTTGGTGATAATTGAGTATCGATTTATAGTTGAGGTTGGTATTGTGGAACCAAATATTGAAGTAAGGCTTGTTCTTGTTATTTCTATCTCCCTATTGTTATTTTTTCATTGCTTTATGGTAAGGGGGAGTGTTAATGCACGAAGGGTGATGCCGTGGCAAATTGTGTGTGTTAATGCACAAAGGGTGTTGTTGTGCCATATTGTGAGTGTTAAACGTACAAAGGGTGATGTCGTGCCATGTTATGAGAGCTAATGCACGAAGGGTGATGCCTTGTCGTTTCTATTGATTTATATGGTGAGGTTGAGAGTAAAAGCATGAAGGGTGATGTCGTGCATCTTCCTTTACTATGATTACTTGTTCCTATTGGTTCAAGGTATACTGGTTGTTCAAGTTATCATTATTGCTGTGATTCTCTACCTTGTATTCCCCTGAGTATGCCCCCTCCCTATATTACTTGTCTAGCTTTTACTTGTCGTTACTTTTTTGAACATATATTATTATCTGCACATGTTGTTTGGTAGTTGTCTTGTCTTATCCTCGTCACTACTTCCTCGAGGTTAGGCTCGACACTTACGAGTACATGGGGTCAGTTGTACTCATACTACACTCTGAACTTCTTGTGCAAATTTTGGTACCGGCCCTAGCTGATTGACAGGTTAGCTGCTGGATTTGCTATCAGGAGATCCAAGGTAGATCTGCTGGCGTCCGTAGACCCTAGAGTCTCTTCTTAGTTTTATCATTTACCGTTTCTTTACTTCAGAACAATGTATTTCCTTTCAGACTCTGTTTGTAGTAAATTATAGTAGCTCGTGAGTTGTGACTCCAGATCCTAAATATATCAGATATTATGGGTTTTATGTAATTCCTCCTTTTTAGTTTCTATTGTGCTTAGTTGATCTTGTTTCTGAAGTTGGTTATAGTTGGCATTAAAATCCTCTAACGTTGGCTTGCCTAGCAAGTGAAATGTTAGGCGTCATCACGTTCCTGACGATGGAAGTTCCGGGTCGTGACAGGTCGGCACCGATTTGAGGCTATTAGTGCGGTTTGTGGACCAGAAAGAGGACTTGGGAACGAGGTAAGTCTCTTTCCTAACCTTGTAATAGGGAATTATCCCCCTAGGTATTTTAAATGGTTGTTTTCTAATAATTGTGGGTGCTACGTACGCACGATTTATTGAGATTCCGTACGTAGCCTAAAAGCATGCTTATGTTCGGGTAGACTTAGGACTTTACCATGTATTACTTGTATTTTTTTGCACCTAACATGTTAGTTTAGTTAGTTGAATTTTAATTGAAATTGGATAAAGGATTTTTATGAGACCGAGCTTCATTACCTTGAGTTTTTGTGGAATATTTGATTGCTAGCGGATGTTATGCCTTCTTTGAGTACCATTCCTATGTAATAGTCGTTGATCAGAGTTTGTAGAGCTTATTTATTCATGTGGATCGGGCAGAAAGTCTTGGCAGTATATTAGATGCATCTATGGTTCGCGTCGGTCAACCCACGACAATGTACACACTGGATCGGGCTGTACGACCTCAACATAAATCGTGTGTGATATTGCTAGGAGTCTGATTATACTTGATATTTCTTTCTTGACTTGAGACTTGATAATTACTTGGTGGCTCGTATGTGTTAAAAATTTGGCATGTGATGGTTGGATGATTTAAATTGATATTATGTTTAAGAATCATTATTTATTGTTTTTTGTTCCATTGTTATTGTTGTGTTTCATCCTTATCCATATTTCATGTACTTCATTTATTTACCTCTAGTTAGTGTCGATGTAGACCCCTCGTCACTACTTATTCAAAGTTAGGCTAGATACTTAGTGGGCACACTTTGTTTATTTACTCAACCTACACTTCTGCATTAATTGTGCAGGATCTGAGGCAGGTGCATCTGGTAGCAAGGTATCCATGCTACCCAGAGATTTAGTGGTGAGCCACTTCCTATGCTCTGTTCTGCAGCACCCGGAGTCTCCTTCTAGTTGTATTTAATTTTCCCTCTATCTTACTTCAGACATTAGTTATAGGAGATTTTATATATTCTATTTGTTTGCTCATGCACTTGTGACACCGGGCTTTCAGAATTTTTTGTCTATTAATTTCACTACTCCACACTTATATTTATTTTATGCTTTATATTACTACGGTCATCTACTAATAGTTTTTTATTAAGTGAAATCAATGACTTTAAACTATTAAAATGAACAATTAAATGGACATTTCACCATTGGCTTGCCTAGCTGCGACATTAGGCTCCATAACGGCCTATAGTGGGAATTGGGTCGTGAAAACTCTGTATCAGCGTCACGCCCCGACCATGGGGAGCGCGACCGTAGCTCAACCGAGATACCCTATAAGAGCAAGCTTGTACAATACTTTCTACCCAACTCACCCATGAATAAGGATAAGATACATTTATATCATTAATTAAGCATTAAGAGGTCATGTGAATAAGACCAGTTCACTTCCATTAGTTACGTCACTAAAAAGTCCCCAAAATAGTACAATATACATTCGTAGTTAAAGTGGGACAGATGATGAAATTACAATAAGTTTAGTTCAATATTCCCAAAAAAGGACACAACCCACACATTCCCTACGGGGCCTCTAACAAGAACAAAAGAGTGCAACGACAATGCCGACAATAAGGCCCCGACTATACCTCAAAACACTATATACATGGAAAAAGAGATACCGGGCCCCATAATGAAGTGGGGCTCACCAAGTCAGCTGAGGAGAGAGAGTGTTGTTATCACTGATCAATGCCAACTGCTATGGAACCACCTGCATCCGTTAAAGATGCAGTGCTCCTGGTAAAAAGGACGTTAGTACAAATGGAATAGTACTAGTATGTTAAATTAAACACCCTCTCAATAGATCGAGTAACAGTAAACTGAGAATAAAACATGAAATCAAGAAGAGACTCAAACAGTATCAAGGTGTCAAGTTAGGGGGTAAATTTCAAGTAAGTTTCCATAATTTAAGTTGGAGATCTTTAGCACTAATACACCACCGTGTTTTAGCATGGATTCCGATTTCAGCCCGACCGGCTAAGTCATCTCACCCTGAGACATACACTCACAATACCACCATGTGTGCGACATGGCACCCGACCTCAGCCTGACCGGCTAATCTGTATCACCACCATGCTGTGTGGGTCGATATCACGTCACATCTCGCTAGCAATAATCACATCCCATTCGAGGGGGAAATATCTCAACTCACCAATCTCGTCCCATATAAGGGGAGACAATATCGTCGCATTAAAATGGGGGTTTACCCCTCAATCAGTCCTACACCGGCACGTGTAGTTTTGAGGTTAGGTTGTTCCGACCTACCCTTCCTTAGTGGCTAAACGATACTCCCAAGGCATTTGTCATAAAATGGATTTACCACTCATTTCATATTCTTTTACATGTCATTCATTTTATTGGCACCATTGGCCATAATGTAATGTCATTCTTGGCACGTTGGTCGCACACCATATTTCTTGTTCTCTTCTTTCACTTTCAAATATCATCGTGGATAATCAACAACAAGAACTTTCAAATTAAGACTGTAAACACGTATTTGAGCAATTTAGGGTAATAGGAACATGTGAACTTTACACATTTTGACATGATAGCTTTCATTAGAATAATTTTTTATAAAACTTAACATAATAACACACAGCCCATACTTAAACCACGTTCGCAAACAGTAAATCCACATAACAAGAATCTTTGGTAATACATATTTATTTGAACAAAAGGCTTATTTGGAATAACTAATTTATAATGAGCATTACGAGACTTACAAGGCCATTGTGGGGTTTAATTCTAAAAGAGGAGTTTAGCCAACATACCTCGCTTTGAGATTTCCTTAATTCACTACAGTTCCGGAATCCTAGCGACTTTGATCTATTTAGAGATATAGCAAAATTGAACATAAATTAGGAAGAAGTTCATAGTTCCAACTCACTTGGGCATGTTATCAAACACTAAGTGTGCACTAAGATTTGAAGGTCCTCCTATGGTGGATTCATTCATCCCACTACCCAAAGTTTAGCCAAAAGAGCTCAACAATCATCCCACTACCCTTGATAGTACATATATGTAAAATAACAAATCCCACCTCAAATAATTTGCTTGGCTTATTACCTATTTTCAATTAAAATCCTGAAATTGAGGGTTATTGAGTAGAACCTTACCTCTAGGATGAAGACTTAGTGAATTCTTCAACTTTGAGCAAGAATTGAAGCATGATGAGCTTAGCAACTTCCTCTCTCACTCTATGGCACTCCCTCTCTCTAGAAATATAAGTTTTAACCTTCTAAAATGATCCATAAGGATGTTTTATAAGAATGGGGTTAGGTTCAGAAATTAGAAAAAATGAAGCCCCAATGAAGATCTGTTGTCGCATAGCGCTTTCGCGGTCCGCAATATGAGCCGCATAATGGCCTTCAAGAACTGGGCACTTTTGCCCTGCTCTGTGACCGATCTGCGTTCCACATACCTATTTTGCAGTCACATAATGCACCGCATAACTTCCCTCCGGAAATATTCATGTTGGATCTGCGATGGGTTGTACGGCCCCCAAAATGTTTATGCGGCCCCATAATGGTCCAAGAATTTGCCCACATTTCTTTTTTAGTCTGTGAAAAATTTGCGGTCCGCATATCAGTTCTGTGACCGCAGAATGCAGCGTAGAAACTCCATGCACTTCCAAAAGAATTTCTTCAACTCCCCAATGCTATGTTCAACCGAAAATTCCAACCGCGGCGAGCTAGCTTGGCTTGAAGAATCTATACAATCAACAATGAATAAGTCTACTCGACATCATGAAACCCCGGGTAAAAACTTTTACGGGGCCTTACATCCTCGAATGAGGAGCAAAATCCGCAATCAATGTAACTCAGCTACTATAACACACCAACAGTTCCAACTATTGATCAACTCCCCAAATTTCAAAAATTTTCGCTAGAGTTTCCCCTGTAACTAGGCCTATCCGCCTGTCAGAGAATCCTAGAAACCAACCCTAATGACATACACATGAACAAATGACGTAACATAACATAAAAAAAACAACGACAACCGTGGCCTTACGAGCAATATATCACTATAAAGGAACACCCTTAAAATCAACTGTACAAATGATACATAATTCATAGAAGTTAAACTCTTAACACTTTCATAGAACACAACTTTATAAATACATGACTATTCAAATAAATGAGGGTATTTCTTCTTCATTTCTTCCTCGGTCTCCCAGGCGGCCTCTTTGACTTGTTGATTTCGCCATAAAACTTTCACGGAGGCAATCTATTTATTCCTCAACTTTAAAACTTGCCTATCAAGGATGGCAACTGGAATTTCTTCATAAGTCAATTCTTCATTAACCTCGATAGTCCAACCGGAACAATAAGCGATGGATCTCCAATCACCTTCTTCAACATGGATACGTGGAACACCGGGTGTACTAAAGACATCTCTCGAGGTAGTTCTAGCCTGTAAGCCATCTAAATGATCCTCTTAATAATTATATACGGCCGAAATACCTGGGACTCAATTTCCCTTTCTTACCAAACCACATTACACCCTTCATAGGGGTAAACCTTCAAGAATACCCAATCCCTACGACACTGAACTCCAGATCTCTGCGACGCACATTTGAATAGGACTTTTGACGACTCTGAGTAGTTTTTAACCTCCTGAATGATCTTAACCTTTTGCACAGCCTGATGCAAGAGGTCTTTCCCTATTAGTTCCGCTTCGCCAATCTTGAACCACCCAATGGGAGATCTACATCTCCTACCATATAAAGCGTCGAACGGTGCCATTTGAATGATAGCATGATAACTGTTGTTGTACGCAACCTCTATGAGAGGCAAATGATCATCCTAGCTGCCTTTGAAGTCAAGAACACAAGCGCCCAACATATCCTCAAGCGCCAGCCTGCGGGTGAAAGGCTATACTGAGACTCACCTGAGTACCGAATCCTTGCTGAAATTTCTTCCAAAAATTAGTCGTGAATTGTGCCCCTCGATCCGAGATAATAGAAGCTGGAGTGCCATGCAACCTGACTATTTCCTTGATATACAACTAAGCATATTATTTTTTTGTGTCGGTAGCTTTAACAGGTAAGAAGTGCACTGATTTCGTGAGTCGGTCCACAATTACCCAAATAGAGTCGAATTTGCGAGGCATGCGAGATAGTCCCACCACAAAGTCCATATTTATCATCTCCCATTTCCATATCAGAATTTTGATGTTCTGTGTCAGCCCACCTGGCCTTTAGTGTTCGGCCTTCACTTGCTGACAATTTGGACATCTTTCCACAAAGTTCGCTACATTCCTCTTCATATCATTCCACCAGTAGACTTCCTTAAGATCACGGTACATCTTTGTAGATCCCAGGTTCACGGAATACCTATAAGTGTGAGCCTCGGTTATGATTTTTTCCCGGAGACCATCTACATTTTGGAATACATAGTCTCCCTTGGTACCTTAGTGTACCATCATCCATGCCAAGAGAAAAGGCCATGGTCTTATGTTTATGAATGCCCTCCTTCAATTATACCAACAATGGATCATTGTATTATTTCTCCTTGACTTCCACCACAAGCGACGATTCATCCCTATTTTGCACAAGCACCCCTCCTTCACTAGAGTCCGCAATACGAACTCCCAAAATAGCCAACCAATGAACCTCCTTAGACAACGACCTTTGATATGCCTCCAAGTGATCCAAACTACCCATATATTTCCGGCTAAGTGCATCTTCCAGAAAATTAACATTCTCCGGATGATACAGAATATCGATGTCGTAATCCTTCAGTTACTCAAGCCATCTTCTCTACCTCAGATTCAATTCTTTTTGTTTGAAAATGTGTTGTAGTCTCCTTTGGTCAGTGAATATACCCACATGGACTCCATACAAATAATGATGCCAAATCGTCAAATCAAATACCACCGCCACAAGCTCTAAGTCATGTGTTGGATAGTTCTTTTCATGATTCTTGAGTTTCCTAGAGGCATAAGCTATCACATTGCAATGTTGCATTAATACACGCCCAAGTCCGATTCTTCAAGCATCACAATATACCACAAACCCGTCTATACTATATGGTAGATTCAACATCGTTGCCATAGTTAATCTTGATTTCAACTCTTGGAAACTCCTTTCACAAGCATTTGACCATTGGAACTTAACCGCCTTCTGCATCAATTTAGTCAACAGAGAGGCAAGGGTAGAGTGTCACGACCCAAACCGATGGGTCGAGATGGGCACCTGGTGCTTTACTTAATCGAGTACCAACGTAACATATCTTTCTTATCGTACTATCATTGGTAACTGGGCCAACATGGCCACAACTCGTAATGTATAGCTATAAGTGGGAAAGCATTGTATCAATGAACCATATTTCTTAAAACATGAATACATATGGTCTGTCAAGGCCTCTGACAAACCGTACAAAACGAACCTCTCTCTACAAAGCTTCTAAGAGTATTTGACATCAAATGGGATATGATACCGACTTTTCCATAAGTCTGTAGCAAAATTCTAACACGATGACTCAGACTCGGCTGCACTCCGAATGAGGGGAGTCTTACTGATCCTTCGTTGAATGCTAACCTCGTCTACTATGAGGGCTCTTCATACTGATTGTCTATACATGCAGGCATGAAATGTAGCATCCCCATAAAAAGGGACGTTAGTACGAAATAACGTACCGAGTATGCAAGGCAATAAAATAACAAAAAGCTGAAACTGAGTTGATAATATAATAACTGAAAGTTACTGGGAGTCAAAGATGATTTGGAGATATATTTACTTCATGATAATGACTCAACTATCTCAATATAGTAAATAAAATAGATGGCCGGCCCTATAAGGCTCGAAACGTGTAACTGCTCCGCCGTAGTAGGCTTGCTCATAGGAGCCCGACCATACTAGTCTCTGTATCTCGGCCATGCTGGGATCGCTCATAGGTGCTTGGCCACAGTAGGCCTGGTATAGAACTTACCATCTGACCAGAGGTTTCCCAATAGGGGCCTGCCCACCGATTATTTCTCGATGATAGGGGAAATATTGTAACATTGTATATATATAGAGAGGGAGAGAGAGAGAGAGACCCTCCACTCTCTTGACTGGAGGAAGACAATACTCAATGAAATATGAAGTCGCGATAAGGGAAAATACTGTAACTTATGAGAGTAGTATAATGTATATAAATTCGGGAGTATGGACTTCTCTTTATGCCTCGTTATAAAACACATGTAGTTACGAGATCATGCCAAAATGAAGGAAGGCTTAACCTTAACATACCTGAGTCGATTCTCTTGGCAATCCCTCTAACATACGTCAATTGCGACAAAACACGTAACTGCTGATCGAGGTAGGGGAAAATCCGTATGATATCCTTGAGAAAGATTGTGTCGTGCTCTCTTAGAATTGCATCTTGACCAATCCAGACTTTTCGTTTCCGTGCTTGTACACTCAACATAGTGTACTTAGAGATACTATTCAAATAGAAGCTAAATTTCTCACAACAAGATGAACAAAAAAATTAGCTTTTAGGTAAAGTATCATCCGTCACTACATGTAGTCATAAGCATCTTAATTTGTTATTTTGAGAGACCTTTTATATAAGTGGGTGTGGGCCCCACACTTTATATGACTAAGCCACATAATCCTTTAATTGTGACACATATCTTGTGCACTTAAGAGTCAAAAATGTAAGACTTTATAGGCTTCCACGTTGGGGCCCTTTAGTCTTTATCTAAAATTCCTTAATCAATTTTATAATCTCCCATTAACTAATTATCCACATAATTAGGAATTATCTAAAATTACTAAAAATACTACTCGCTTTTAACACACTTTATACACCTTACTATCATGGTCATGTGGTACCTTATATGGAGCTAGTCCATAAATACCTGGTATTATATCTCGGACCATATTTTATCCCAAAATGTCAAATTTCGACGAAACTCATTTTCTTCGATTCGCTTACCATCTCACCTTCACGAATTTACTTATCACTTTTTTGAAATAGCATAATGCTTATAATATCAATCTCATTCTCGAGCTTACGTCGATTAACTTACGACAAAACTTTAACATACGAAAATGCGGGATGTAACATCTCATTTCCGAGCTTTCGTCAATTTACTTATGACATAATCTCACGTACGAAAGAATAGGGTGTAACATCATTCCCCCATTTGGAACATTCATCCTTGAATGTTGACTAATGCACTTATCATTCTCATAACCCATAGCTCTTGCGAATACATTAGTACTCCTCTTTCCATCTAGGCAACTGTGATGTGAATGAGTCCCAAAGGCTAGGGCATTCCCCCTTTAGGCCTCTTTCTCTCACCACGACTTATGGTCGGAATCCTTCCAATCTTATAACTATTGCTACCTTTTATGATGCAGCCTGTACAACTCTGACTTTGTAAGTGCACCTATGCGACTCTTCTCTCCTTTTTCCTCCAGCTTTTAGCCAATATCTAGGCCTCACTTTGGGAACATATACAGAATTATAACAAGTTTTCCCTATGGGTGTCATTAGCTTTACTACATCTAAGTAGGCCATACTATACCATAACTCTTACTTCGGTTTATCGTTACTGAGTTCGTTTACCAAACTCTAGGTTACTCTCGTTGCTTATCCTATATGTATAAATCTAAGTCCTTTAATACTTCCTCATTACTGTTCATCTTAAGACTGATGGACTAATCTCATCTCATACTTTGTAACTTTCATCCATCCATTGTTGATTTACCTTAATGTTGATCCATCATCTACCATTGATAACTTGACCTCTTATGTAACACTTTCGCTAGGGCTCACGTCACATCGAGGAACATTAGAAGTGATTTTCCTGATCCACCTGAGGCCATACCATACTTTTATAACCGTATTTCATAGCATCCCAATATGATTCACCTACGTGGGTATTTTAATCATGTGATGTAACGACCCGACAAGTCGTTTCATGAGATTAGCCTTATTTCCCCCATTTCTGCTTTATCATATGTTTCTTAGCCTATTTATGTTGTGTTGGGTCAGTTGGTTTGGGTTCGGAGTGGTCGTGGAGAGAATTGAGACACTCAGTCTCTTAAAGTAGCCTCACAGTTGAAAAGTCAAACTGAAAGTTGAATTATTGGTAAACGACCTCAGAATGCTGATTTTATGGCTCAGATAGCTTTGTTGGGTGATTTGGGACTTAGGAGTGTGTTCGGAATGAAGTTTCTATGTCCGATGTAGAATTAGGCTTAAATTGGCGAAAGTTAGTTTTTGGCGATTTCCGGTTGGCAGTAGAAAACATGCTATCAGGGTCAGAATGAGATTCCGGAAGTTGTGGCAGCTTCGTTATGTCATTTTGGATATGTGTGAAAAATTTCAGGTCAACCGGACGTGTTTTGGTTGGTTTCGGCATCATTGGCGAAATTTAGAAGTTTCAAAGTTCATAGGCTTGAATTTGATGTAATTTTGGTGTTTTCATGTTGTTTTTGGTGTTTCGAAAGCTCAACTAAGTTGGAATGATGTTCTGGGTTGTGGTGGTGTGTTTGGTTGAGGTCCCAAGGGCCTCGAGTGTGTTTTGAATGGTTAATGGATCAAGTTTGGATGTTGGAAGTTGCAAAATTTTGCTGGTGTTCTGTTCTGGTGTTCTTCTATGCGATCGCATAGGTAAGAATGCGATCTCATAGGCTAGCTGGGGGCAGCATGGGTTTTTATGCAGTGCGATCATGTGGGTGGAGGCCGCGATCGCATAAGAGTGGGTCCTGTGTGCAGTGCGATTGCGAGGGTAAGGTCCGGGGTCGCATAGGGTGTTTTGAGGTGCGTGCGGGAGGGGGGGTTGAGTTTTTGAGCTATGCGAATGCGTGTGTTTGTACGAGAACGCATAGCGTGGGCTGGTCTGTGCATCACGAACGCATCCCTGGGTATGCGATCGCACTGAAGGGGGCGTAAGTGCTGGGCAGAATGTTTTTAAGCCCACTATTGCGAAGCTTTCTTCATTTTCTTCCATTGTTAAACGAGTTGGGAGCTATTTGAGAGGGTTTGAAGAAGAAATCAAAGGGGCTCACTTGGAGGTAAGGTTTTCAACTTCATAACTCGTTTCTATATCATTTTCTAAGTAACTAAACCGGAAATTGTTGAACTTAAACCCAAATTTGGGGAAGAAAGGTGCATGAAATTTGGAATTTTCTTTCGAGGATTTTAGTGCGCAATTGTGGTCCGATTTTAGTGTTCTTGGTATGTATTGTATCATGGGAGGACGAAGATTCTAGTGATTTAAATTTGATCAAATTTTGAGACATGGGCCCGGGGCTCGGGTTTGGCCGAATTTCGAGAATTGTGTTAAAATTTGTATCTTTCGATTGGATTTTGTTCCGTTAGCGTATATTGATGATGCTAATCTGGTTTTCGTTAGATTCGGAGCATTTGGGAGCCAATTCGAGAGGCAAGCGCATCACGAAGTAGCTTTTGGGTTGTTTTGAGGTAAGTAACGATTGTAACTCTAAACCTGAAGGTATGACACCCCGTTATTGATATTGTGTTGATAAATAAGGTGACACACACGCTAGGTGACGAGCGTGGGGGCGTGCACCGATAGGGATTATGACCTGGTCCGTCCCGTAGCGATTATTAAGCCGCATATTCGATTTGAAACCTCACGACATCCTGTCTTTTAGAAGTTTATACTTGTTATGGGTTGTGAGCCATGTTTGGGGCCTTGAGCGGACCTGTTTAGACCCTCAGGGGGTACTTTTACACTCCTTTACCACTATCCGGTTAGAAAATTGTGAACTCAGTCATTGTTTCCTAATTGTTGTTATTTTTGCTGTTATCACACTGCTTTGACAACTCTGAAAAGTATTTTGGGCTGAGTCCCGTAAGTCGAGATAAATTGCCCAAGTGGCTTGTGAGGGTGACTGAGTCAAGCCGAGAGTCGAGTATGTAAGGATAGTTATGGGATGGGCTGCACGCCGCAACAATATATGTGTTATATATTATATGTGGGTCGGGCTGCACGTCGCGGAAATATAGATTATATATATATGGATCGGGCTGCACGTCGTATCAATATATGTTATATATGGATGGGGCTGCATGCCACAACAATATACATATTGGATTGGGTTGCACGTCGCAGCAGATATAGCGCTTGGGATGAAGGAGCTCCTCCAGGAGTCTGTACACTCCCAGTGAGCGCAGTTGACTATTATATGGATCGGGTTGCACGCTGCAGTATAAATATATGTTATATATATGGATCGGGATGCACGCCGCAGCAGTATATATATATATATATATATATATATATATATATATATATACTGCTGCGGCGTGCATCCCGATCCATATATATAACATATATTTATACTGCAGCGTGCAACCCGATCCATATAATAGTCAACTGCGCTCACTGGGAGTGTACAGACTCCTGGAGGAGCTCCTTCATCCCAAGCGCTATATCTGCTGCGACGTGCAACCCAATCCAATATGTATATTGTTGTGGCATGCAGCCCCATCCATATATAACATATATTGATACGACGTGCAGCCCGATCCATATATATATAATCTATATTTCCGCGACGTGCAGCCCGACCCACATATAATATATAACACATATATTGTTGCGGCGTGCAGCCCATCCCATAACTATCCTTACATACTCGACTCTCGGCTTGACTCAGTCACCCTCACAAGCCACTTGGGCAATTTATCTCGACTTACGGGACTCAGCCCAAAATACTTTTCAGAGTTGTCAAAGCAGTGTGATAACAGCAAAAATAACAACAATTAGGAAACAATGACTGAGTTCACAATTTTCTAACCGGATAGTGGTAAAGGAGTGTAAAAGTACCCCCTGAGGGTCTAAACAGGTCCGCTCAAGGCCCCAAACATGGCTCACAACCCATAACAAGTATAAACTTCTAAAAGACAGGATGTCGTGAGGTTTCAAATCGAATATGCGGCTTAATAATCGCTACGGGACGGACCAGGTCATAATCCCTATCGGTGCACGCCCCCACGCTCGTCACCTAGCGTGTGTGTCACCTTATTTATCAACACAATATCAATAACGGGGTGTCATACCTTCAGGTTTAGAGTTACAATCGTTACTTACCTCAAAACAACCCAAAAGCTACTTCGTGATGCGCTTGCCTCTCGAATTGGCTCCCAAATGCTCCGAATCTAACGAAAACCAGATTAGCATCATCAATATACGCTAACGGAACAAAATCCAATCGAAAGATACAAATTTTAACACAATTCTCGAAATTCGGCCAAACCCNGTGGAGCGGGCTGCCCGCCGCTGCAGTTGTGTGTATTCATGGTACTTACTGAGTACGAGTGTTAGGTGAGAGCATGAGATACTGATAGTGGAGTAACGGATGACTGAGAGGCTTTCTCGAGAGGCTTTATTGTGAGTGATACTGTGCCCGCGGGGCTTATATTTCTTGAAAATACTGTTTTCACTCTTCTTTACACTGAGCCTCTACGAATAAATGTTGGACAAATGTTTTCATACAATATTTTTAAATGGAAATCGGAGTTTCATGAAATATTCGGAATAGTAGATTCCTGATCTGATTGTTCATTTCCACTATTATTCACTATATGGATTTATATGATTTAAATTACTCGTCACTACACTTAAGTTTTTAGTTACATTGATTACTTACTGAGTTGGCATACTCACGTTACTCCCTGCAGCTCTATGTGCAGATCCAGGTACCAGACCATCTCGCTAGTAGATTTCCGAGGATTGAGGTAGCTGCTCAGCGTCCCCAGCTCACTTCATTTCCTTTCCTCAGTTTATAGTTTCTTTTGGTCTTTTGTACCTTAGACTTTTGTTGTAGCAAGTCACTGTTGTACATTGTATTTTCAATCGTGGATGCTCATGAAAGTTGACTCCAGGTTTTGGGGAAGTGTGTATTTTATTTTTGTCTCTTTCTGATGTTTTTAAAATCTGTTGGAAATTTGGGGATATTTGATATATATATATTGATAGTCTGAAACGGTTGGTAGCCTAGTTCCATGATAGGCGCCATCACGGCCGGCTTAGGATTTGGGGTCGCGACAAGTTGGTATCAGACCCTAGGTTACATAGGACTCAACGGTCATGAGCAGGTTTAGTAGAGTCTTGTGGATCGGTACAGAGACATCTGTACTTATCTTCGAGAGGCTACAGAACCCTTAGGAACAATCTCATTTGATTCTTGAATTCTTTCGTGCCATTTGATTGGTTCTAGAAATCTAAAATTCTGTTGTTTTATTTACTCACAGATGGTGAGGACTCGCGCCACCAATCAGGGCGGTCAGCCACCAGCTAGACTAGCAAGGGGTCGAGGCCGTGGTAGAGGTAGGGGGTCAGCCCGTGCGACAGCCAGTGCAGTATCAGTTGATCCCCCTACTACTCAGGATCAGGTTCCCGTCGCAGATGCTCTGGTGGGACAGGCTCAGGCACCGGCAGTGCCTATTGTTATTCTGGGTCTTCAGGAGAACTTGGCTCAGATCTTGACGGTGTGTACCACCCTTGCTCAAGTAGTTGCTGCTACTTCTCAGGCTGGGGGAGGCAGTCAGACTCCTGTTGCCCGGATAGCTGAGCAGGCTACTCAGCGCCAGCAGACACCAGGGGCGGTTCCACCCCAGCCGGTTGCTCCAGTTCAGGACTTCGTGGTCCCAGTTATGCCATATGATGAGCAGCATAGGCTGGAGAGGTTTAGTAGACTACGGCCTCAGACATTCAGTGGTGCTGAGGGCGAGGATGCCCAGGGTTTTCTAGATAAGTACCAAAGAATGCTGCGTACTATTGGGATTTTGGAGACCAGTGGGGTCTCATTCGCTACATTTCAGTTTTCTGGTGCTGCTTTCACTTGGTAGGAGTCTTTTGAGAGGCGTAGGCCTGTTGGTTCAGCACCCCTTGCCTGGCAGTAGTTCTCCACTATCTTCTTGGAGATGTACGTACCCCAGTCTTACAGGGAGGAGCAGCACAGGATTTTTGAGTAGCTGTGTAAGGGAGAGCTATCCGTGATGCAGTACGAGATGTGATTTTTGGAGTTGGCTCGTCATGCCACCGAGTTGGTCCCTGATGATAGGGAGAGGATTAGGAGGTTTATAGATGGCCTTACTTATCAAGAAGGTGGAGGTCAGGCCCGTATGTATGCCTTTCTAGCCATGCCAGATGCTATGGCCTCCGATGCAGTGATCACAGGTATTGTCTTAGTCTGTTGCCGAGATGCTTTGGCTTTATTTGACCCTGGTTCCACATATTCCTATGTTTCTTCATATTTTCCCCATTTTCTGGATATGCCCCGTGAGTCTTTAGTTACATTTGTTCATGTGTCGACTTCGATGGGCGCTACTATTTTTGTGGACTGTGTATCGCTCGTGTGTGATATCTATTGGGGTTCTGGAAACCCGAGTGGACCTACTGTTACTCAGCATGGTCGATTTTGAGGTTATATTGGGAATGGATTGGTTATCTCCATGTCATGTTGTTCTTGATTGTCACGCTAAGACCGTGACCTTAGATATGCCCGGATGTCCGAGGGTTGAGCGGAGAGGTTCTTCTAATTATGTGCGTAGTAGGGTGATTTTCCACCTGAAGGCTTAGCGTATGGTTGAGAAGGGGTGTTTATCGTATCTGCCTTTTGTGAGGGATGTCAGTGGTGAGGCTCCCGCTATTGATTCGGTTCCTGTGGTCCGTGACTTTCCGAACGTGTTTCCTGCAGACCTGCCAGGCATGCCACCTGATAGGGACATTTATTTTGGTATCGACCTGGTGCCCGACACTCAACCTATTTCTATTCCACCTTATCGTATGGCACCAGCAGAGCTAAAGGAATTAAAGGAGCAGGTTTAGGAACTCTTAGATAAGAGGTTCATTCGGCCTAGTGTGTCATCTTGGGGTGCACCGGTGTTGATTGTAAAGAAAAAGGATGGTTCTATGCGTATGTGTATTGATTATCAGCAGCTGAACACAGTTACGGTGAAGAACCGATATCCCTTGCCTCGTATAGATGACTTGTTTGATCAGTTGCAGGGTGCCAGAGTATTTTCTAAGATTGACTTGCATTCCGGATATCATCAGTTGAAGATTCGGGGGTCAGACATCCCGAAGACTACTTTTAGGACTAGATATGGTCATTATGAGTTTCTGGTTATGTCATTCGGGCTGACCAATGCACCATCAGCCTATATGCACTTGATGCACAGTGTATTCCGGCCTTATTTGGATTCTTTCGTCATATTGTTCATTGACGATATCTTGTTGTATTCCCGATCTCGGGAGGATCATGAGCAGCATTTGAGAGTTGTGCTTCAGACCTTGAGAGAGAAGATATTGTATGCAAAATTTTTGAAGTGTGAGTTCTGGCTTGATTCAGTAGCATTCGTGGGGCACGTGGTGTCCAGTGAGGGTATTCAGGTTTATCTGAAGAAGGTAGAGGCGGTGCAGAGTTGGCCTAGACCGTCATCAGCTACTGAGATTCGTAGTTTCCTTAGTTTGGCAGGGTACTATCACCGATTCGTAGAGGGGTTTTCATCTATTACAACACCTATGACCAGACTGACCCAGAAGGGTGCTCGATTCAGGTGGACTGAGGAGTGTGAGGAGAGCTTTCATAAGCTCAAGTCAGCTTTGACTACAGCTCTGGTATTGATTTTGCCTACGGGTTCAGGTTCTTATACTTTTTACTGTGATGCCTCGAGAGTTGTCCTTGTAGCGGTTTTGATGCAGGACGATAGGGTGATTTCCTACCCGTCCAGACAGTTGAAGGTGCATGAGAAGTATTATCCAGTGCATGATCTTGAGCTAGCAGCTATTGTTCACGCCTTAAAGATTTGGCGTCATTATTTGTATGGAGTACATTGTGAGATTTTCAGTGATCACCGTAGTCTGCAGCATCTGCTTAAGTAGAAGGATATGAATTTGCGTCAGAGGAGGTGGTTAGAACTTCTCAAGGATTATGACCTCACTATCTTATATCATCCGGGGAAGGCCAATGTATTGGCTGATGCCCTGAGTCGTAGAGTGGAGAGTTTGGAGAGTTTAGAGCACCTTCCAGTAGCAAAGCGACCTTTAGCACTTGATGTTCAGGCTTTAGTAGGTCAGTTGGTGAGCTTGGATCTATTATAGCCTCCGCGGGTATTGGCTTGTGTAACCTCCAGGTCATTATGATATGATCAGAGCACGCCAATATGATGATCCACATTTTCTTGTTCTTTAGGACAGGGTCCGTCGCGTTGATTCTAGGGGTGTGGTTACTGATGATGAGGGGGTCATGAGGATGCAGGGCTGGATTTGCGTGCCCAATGTGGATGGGCTTCGAGATTTGATTCTAGCTGAGGCCCATAGCTCACGGTATTCCATCCATCCAGGTGCCGCGAAGATGTATCAGGATCTGCGACAGCATTATTAGTGGAGGCGGATGAAGAGGGGTATTGTTAAGTTTGTGGCTCGGTGTCTCAACTGTCAGCATGTCAAGTATGAGCACTAGAGGCCAGGTGGACTGCTTCAGAGATTTGATATTCAAGAGTGGAAGTGGGAGCGGATCACCATGGACTTCGTAATTGGGCTCCCACGGACTTCGAGGAGTTTTGATGCTATATGGGTTTTTGTGGATCGGCTGACCAAGTCCACGAACTTCATTCCTGTTGGTACTACTTATTCTTCGTAGTGGTTAGCTGAGATTCATATCAGGGAGATTGTCTGATTGTATGTGTTCCAGTTTCTATCATTTCTAACAGAGGAACTCAGTTCACATCTTAGTTCTGAGAGCCGTGCAGAGAGAGTTGGGTACTCAGGTTGAGTTGAGCACAACGTTTCATCCTCAGACCGATGGGCAGTCAGAGCGTACTATTCAGATTTTAGAGGATATGTTACGTGCATGTGTCATTGATTTTTGGGGTTCATGGGACCATTTTCTGCCATTCGCGGAGTTTGCATATAATAATAGTTATCAGTCAAGTATCCAGATGGCTCCGTATGAGGCTTTATATGGTAGCAAGTGCAGATCTCCGGTTGGTTGGTTTGAGTCGGGCGAGGCTAGGCTATTGAGCACAGACCTGGTTCAGGATGCGTTGGGTAAGGTGAAATTGATTCAGGAGCAGCTTCGCACGACACAGTCTAGGAAGAAGAGTTATGCGGACCGGAAGGTCCGAGATGTGTCTTTCATGATTGGGGAGAAGGTACTGCTGAAGGTGTCACTCATGAAGGGTGTTATGAGATTCAGGAAGAGAGGAAAGCCGAGTCCCCGGTTTATCAGGCCTTTTGAGGTGCTTCAGAGGGTTGGAGTGGTGGCTTATAGACTTGCCTTGCCTCCCAGCTTATCGAATATTCATCCGGTGTTCCATGTGTCGATACTCCGGAAGTATGTTGGTGACCCGTCTCATGTTTTGGACTTCAGCACGGCTCAGCTCGAGGGTGATATGTCATATGAGGTAGAGTAAGTGGCTATTTTGGGTCGTCAGGTCAGAAAGCTAAGGTCTAAGGATATAGCTTCAGTGAAGGTTCAGTGGGGACGACAGCCTGTAGAGGATCCCACCTGGGAGACCGAGCGGGAGATGCGGGACATATATCCTCACTTATTCGAGACTCCAAGTATGTTTCTAGACCCGTTCGAGGACGAACGTTTGTTTAAGAGGGGGAGGATGTAACGACCCGGCCGGTCGTTTCGTGAGATTATCCCTGTTTCCCCCATTTCTGCTTTATCATATGTTTCTTAGCCTATTTATGTTGTGTAGGGTTAGTTGGTTTGGGTTCGGGGTGGTCGTGGTGAGAACAGAGACACTTAGTCTCTTAAAGTTGCCTCATAATTGAAAAGTCAAAATAGGAGTTGACTTTTTGGTAAACAACCTCGGAATGTGGATTTTATGGATCGGATAGCTTTGTTAGGTGATTTGGGACTTAGGAGTGTGTTCGGAATGAAGTTTCGATGTCCGGTGTAGAATTAGGCTTGAATTGTCAATAGTTAGTTTTTAGCGATTTCCGATTGGCGGTGGAAAATAGGCTATCGTGGTCAAAATGAGATTCCGGAAGTTCGGGCAGGTTTCTAATGTCATTTTGGATATGTGTGCAAAATTTCAGGTCAATCGGACGTGTTTTGGTTGGCTTCGGCATCGTTGGCGTAATTTAGAAGTTTCAAAGTTCATAGGCTTGAATTTGATGTAATTTTGGTGTTTCGTGATGTTTTTCGTGTTTCGAAGGCTCGATTAAGTTTGAATGATGTTCTGGGTTGTGGTTGGCATGTTTGGTTGAGGTCCCGAGGACCTCGGGTGTGTTTTGACTGGTTAACGGATTAAGTTTGGATGTTGGAAGTTGCAAACTTTTGTTGGTGTTTTGTTCTGGTGTTCTTCTATGCGATCGCGTGGGTAAGAATGTGATCACATAGGCTAGCTGGGGGCAGCATGGGTTTTTATGCAGTGCGATCACGTGGGTGGAGGCCGCGATCGCATAAGAGTGGGTCCTGTGTGCAGTGCGATCGCGAGGGTAAGGTTCGGGGTCGCATAGGGTGTTTTGAGGCGCGTGGGGGGGGGGG
>ML377005.1:0-14134 GCA_005239525.1 Nicotiana knightiana
CAGATTTATATTTGCAACGCCCGTTTAGTCTTTATAGAAGACATAGTTGAGCGTGATCAGTCGATCTATGTAACATATTCCCTGCACAAAGGGACTAAAAGTGCAGATCTTAATTAATTGAAAGTTCAATACGCTAAATCAAATATCAAAATGTGATGACCCAAAAAGTCATCTCTCATTTTACAAGTCAAAATGGTATTCCGAGGCCTTGAAAACCTTATTTTATTTCACCTCGTTTTGCGTGCACAGCCGAGCATATAGACGGGAAGCTTTTATATGAAAAATTCTAGTTTTGCCTTTAAAATTGAATTTAAGTTGACTTCAGTCAACATTTTGGGTAAACAGACCTGGACCCGTGATTTGACGGTCCTGAAGGGTCCGTAGGAAAATATGGGACTTTGGCGTATGTGCGGAATCGAATTCTGAGGTCCCAAGCCCGAGAAATGAATTTTTGAAAGAAATTATTTTACTGAAATTATAAGAGTTTTTGAAAATTTGGTGATATTTAAAATTTATGGTATCGGGCCCGTATCATTGTTTAAGATGTTATTTTGGCGATTTGATAGCAAAAGTAAGTCCATAGGATGTTTTGGAGGTTATGTGCATATTTGGTTTGGAGCCCCGAGAGCTCGGGTGAGTTTCGGATAGGCGTCGGGGTATTTTTAGACTCAAAAATCTTGTGTTTTTGGTCAGTTTCTGGTGTCTGAGTCGTTGTGCTATGCGAATGCAAGGGATTCTATGCAAACGCACAGCACAAATCTAGGAGGGGGTAGAGAAATGCACCAACTAGGTGTGAACGCACCACACTAGGTGCGAACGCGGAGCATAGGATCTTTGCACTGTGAGAACGCACACAGTGGGATGCGAACGCATAGAGTATTAGGAAGGTTGGGGGGCTGGGTAGGCTTTGCACTGTACGAATGCACCACTGAGGTTGCGATCCCGTAGGGTGGGGGAAGGGTAGCTATGCGAACTCATTAGCCCTGTCGTGAACGTATAGGGCAAATCTGCCCACTTATTTAAAAATAGAACCTATTACGGGATTCAACCAAAATTTCATAACTTCTTCTTCAAAACTCCAAATTGGGCGATTTTTGAAAGAGAACTTCACTACAAATTCATAGGTATGTAATCTTAGACTCATTTTCTTCCATTTTCATTAACACCCATTAGATTTCTAGGCCTAAATCATGTTCTTAAGGATAGAAAATTAGGGATTCGGGTAGAGTTAGGGCTTTTTGTATAATTGGAATTTAGACCTCGTTTTGGGGTCGGATTTCAAAACTAATTACATATTCGAGATTGTGGGTTAATGGGTGATCGGGTTTTGGTCTGAACCTCGTGTTTAGACTAAGCGGGCCTGGAGTCGATTTTTGACTTTTTAGGAGGAATGATAGGAAATCTGTAATTGAGTATTGGAATTGAATTATTTAGCGCTTATTGATGTTATTGAGTCAATTATGTATAGATATAAACGATTTGGAGTCGAGTTCAAAAGGAAAAGCGGTGATTGAGGCTTGATTTTGGTCGTGGAAGTCGAGGTAAGTGTTTGGTCTAACTTTAGCTTGAGGGAATAGGTGTTGAGTCTTATTTGCTATGTGTTTATACCATGTTCAATGTATAGGTGAGGTGACGAGTACCTATACGTTCGTGTCAAGCGCGCCCGTGAGTCGGAAAATATGAATTATGTGATTTTCATTGATATTTACTGTGTTATAGCTTGAATTTCACTTTAGTGGTTGTTCATTCGGTGTAAATTCTTGGTAATGGATATTGTTGAGTATTTGTTCGTTTAAGGAATCTTATATAAAGATATGTACTTAAGCGAGATTGGTTATAGTTGTGTCCCTTGCCGGGATAGTGATATTTTTACTGCTGTTCCCTTGCTGGGATGTTATGATTTAAGATTCACATTGTTGATTTTTCCTTTCCAAACTTCTGCTATTGATATTGTTTGGGTGAGGAAGAGTGTAAAGCACGAAGGGTGATTCCGTGTATTGATTATTGTGAGGAAGAGTGTAAAGCACGAAGGGTGATGCCGTGTATTGATTATTGTGAGGATGAGAGTGTAAAAGCACGAAGGGTGATGCCGTGCCATGTTATGATATTAAAAGCACGAAGGGTGATGNATTGATTATTGTGAGGATGAGAGTGTAAAAGCACGAAGGGTGATGCCGTGCCATGTTATGATACTAAAAGAATGAAGGGTGATGCCGTGCCATTTCTATTTATTATGTGGTGAGGATGAGAGTAAAATCACGAAGGGTGATGCCGTGCACTTGGTTTTATTTATTATTTGGTGAGAATGAGAGTAAAATCACGAAGGGTGATGTCGTACACTGTTTTCTCTGTGATTGTTATTTCCTACTCTTACTTAGATAATTGAATAGTTGTCTTATTTCGTTATTTTTGTTATCTGATATTGCTTTCCCCCAGCAAGTTTCCCCTTTTCCCTTGTACTTAACTGGTTATTCGTGTTGTTATTATTTCTTCCAAATATTATTAAATTGCACAGGTTGTCTTGATTGTAGTGTCCTAGCCTCGTCACTACTTCGCCGAGGTTAGGCTCGACACTTACTCAGTACATGGGGTCGGTTGTACTGATGCTACACCTGCACATCTTTTGTTGTGCAGATCCCGGTACAGGTGCCTTTGGACATTAGAGCTAGGAGGCTGCCTTCAGTCTAGTCGGAGACCCCGAGGTAGTTCTGCAGGCGTCCGCAGGCCTTGGCGTCCCCTTCTATTTCATTTGTATTCTGTTCTAGATATTCCAGAAACATATGTTTTTACTTTTGTTCAAACCTCTTAGGTTTAGTATTCGTAGATAGTCCGTGAAGGTGTGACACCAAGTTCTGGGAGTTGTTATTATGATTTTTGTGATTGTATTGAAAAAGGTTGTTAGATTCTATTTCTTCCGCACTTTTATTTCCGCTGATCTTGTATGTCACTAACTAGCTGCTAAAAATAAAGAAATAATATAGAATAACCAGTAACGTTGGCTTGCCTAACGGGTTCAATGTTATGCGCCATCACAGTCCCGACGGTGGGAAATTCGGGTCGTGACAAGTTGGTATCAGAGAACTAGGTTGCATATGTCTCACAATTCACGGACAAGCTTAGTAGGGTATGAAGGATCGGTATAGAGACGTCCGTGCTTATCGCCCAGAGGCTATAGAGCCTAGGAATGACTTCACATATATTCTTCTCTGTCGTGCGATTTGAATTCTCAATGCTAACAGAATTTTTACTCTATTCTCTCGCAGATGGCGAGAACACGTGCTTCTTCATCCACTGATCAGCAGCCCGAGCCTCCTGTTGCAGCTCCTACGAGGGGCTGAGGATGAGGCCGAGGCCGTGCTAGAGTCCGAGGCAGGGGCAGAGCTCAGCCCAGAGCAGCAGCCCCAGTGAAGGAGCCTCAGGTAGAGTTTGTTGATGAGGTTCCTGCCCAGACAGTCCCGGTTGGGCCAGCTCAGGTCCCCGAGGGGTTCATTGCCACCCCAGTACTCCAGGATGCTCTGGTCCGTCTAGTGGGCCTCATGGAGAGTGTCGCTCAGGCAGGTTTGCTTCCTGCAACACCAGCCATCTCTCAGGCTGGGGGAGGATCCCAGACTCCCGTTACTCGCACCCCGAAGCAGTTGGCTCCTCAGTTTTAGACTCCAGTAGCTCAGCCAACTAGGGTAGTTCAGGCGGGTATTATGGCTCAGACCGGTGGTGGAGCAACTATGTCTGCTGATGCTTTGTGGAGGTTGGACCTGGTTCACCAAGCTTTTCACTACTACTTACAGAGGTGAATCTTCAGAGGATCCCCTGGATTACTTAGACAGTTGCTATGAGGTTCTTCGGAACATGGGGATCGTGGAGACCATTGTGGTCGATTTTTCTACTTTTCGCCTTTCTGGTCCCGCCAAGACTTGGTGGAGGGATTATTGCTTGACCAAACCAGCTGGATATTCGCCTTTGTCTTGGGCCCAGTACTCCGATTTGTTCTTGGAGAAGTTTCTTCCAGCCACCCAGAGAGAGGATCTCCGGAGGCAGTTTGAGCGTCTCCAGCAGGGTTGTATGATAAGTACACAGTATGAGACCCGATTCATCACTTTGGCCCGACATGCTATCATGATACTCCCCACCGACCGAGAGAGGGTGAGGAGGTTTATTGAAGGGCTAGCTCAGCCGATTAGACTACAGAAGGCCAGAGAGACAGGCAGTGATATTTCACTTCAGGAGGCGGCCAATGTGACCAGACGAGTCGAGATGGTCTTATTTCAGGGTAGTGGTCAGGGGTCTGACAAGAGGCCTCGTCATTTTGGCCAGTTCAGTGGAGCCTCATCTGGAGGCAGGGATTCTTTTGGTAGGGGTCATCTTCTTAGACCCTTTCAGTCAGCACTCCAAGTATCCCGCAATGCACCACCAGCTCCTATCAGTGCACCGCCTCTCTAGAGTTTTCAGAGTGGTTACTCCGATCAACAGGGATATTTCCAGGGCCAGCAGTCTCAGCAGCTGAGATCTTGTTATACTTGTGGTGGCCTGGGAAACATTGCTAGATTCTGCTCCCGAGCCTCGGGTGGTTCTTAGCACCAGGGTTCCCTTGCTATGATTCCCGCACCAGGTGCTCCACCACCTCCTTAGCCAGCTAGGGGTGGAGGTCGAGGTGCTATAGGTGGAGGCCTGACAGTTAGAGGTGGAGGTCAGCCCGCAGTAAGTCGACCTAGGGATGTTCAGATTTGTGAGGCCCAGCCTTGATGTTATGCTATTCCCGCCAGGCCTGAGGTTGAGGCCTCCGATGCAGTCATTACAGGTATGGTTTCAGTTTGCAGTAGGAATGCTTCGGTTTTATTTGACCCGGGGTCCACATATTCCTATGTGTCCTCATATTTTGCTCTTTATCTGATTATGCCTCGTGATTCCCTGAGTACTCCTATATATGTATCTACACCGGTGGGTGATTCTACTGTGGTAGATCGAGTCTACCATTCATTTATAGTGGTTATCGATGGTCTTGAGACCAGAGTAGATCTTCTACTCCTTGATATGGTCGATTTCGATGTTATTTTGGGGATGGATTGGTTGTCCCCCTATCTCATATATGAAGGCTCGACGCATGGTTGAGAAGGGGTGTTTGGCCTATTTGGCTTATGTTCGTGATTCTAGTGCCGAGGTTCCTTCTATGGAGTCTGTGCCCATAGTCCGTAAGATTCCAGAGGTATACATACCTGCCGGGTATGCCACCCGACAGGGATATTGACTTTTGCATTGATTTTGCTCCGGGCACTCAGCCCATTTCTATTCCGCCGTATCCTAAGTTTGGTTCTAGGGGTTTTGAGGTGTGATTTTGCGTTTTAGCAATGTTGCGAGTGTTCCGAAGGCTCGAGCGAGTCCGTATTATGATTTAATACTTGTTGGGTATATTTGGATGGGGGCTCGGGTGGGCCTAGGTGCCTCTCGGGCACCAAATGAGGCCAAAACCCAGCTGAAGCAGTTACTGGTGCTCCTGATCTTGTGTGACTGCAGGTGCGGTTGCCCAGTCGCAGGTGCGAGACCGCTCCTGCGGTCCAGGCCTCGCAGGTGCGACCCCCAGGTGGGTTGCCAAGTTCTCGTAGGTGCGGGCTCCTTCCCGCAGGTGCGGAGCCGCAGGTGCAGGCTCCAGCCCGCAAATGCGAGTCCAGGCCCTTGTCCCATTTTCCATAGGTGCGAGACTGCAGGTTCGGTCGTCGAGTCGCAGGTGCAGAAAGCCCTGTAGGCAGTAAAGTCTTTAAGTGCGGGATTATCCCATTTTCACACTATTTTCTTCCACCATAGACGAGTTTGAGAGCTTGGAAAAGAGCCCCACGACCCAGCCACTGTGAGGTAAATAAATTCTACCCTAAAGTTAGTTAATGCATGAATTTCTAGTTTAGTTAACTACCTAATTAGTGAAAAAATTAAGGAATTGGGTAGTAACCTAGTGCTTTCGAGAATTTAGAGTATTACCCGTGAATTGGCTATGAAATCATACAAAAATCATATATTAATGATCCTTAGGTTATGGGTGAGTGTTTCCTTCAAGAATTTTTGAAATCCGAGCATGCGGGCCCGGGGTTGGATTTTGGGATTTCTTCAAGAATTATGAATATAACTAAATAATAGGAGAATTCCATGCTTTGAGTATAATTTGATATATTTACGTAACGTTTGGTTAGCTTCGAGTCCTTTGGGTGACGAGTTCGGAGTTTCGGGCGCATTCTTGACCCGGGGAGTAGGTGCGACGCGAGGTGAGTCTCCTTTCTAACCTCGTAAGAGGGAATTGTCCTCATAGGTGTTTTAAATTCTATGTGTGATAACTGTGGGGTCTACGTACGTACAAAGTGACGAGAGTCCATACGTAGCGGCTATTATTATTATGTCCGGGTAGTTAGGCCCACATCAGGCCTTGTGTTTTCCTTGAAATGAACTATATGCTTAATAAATTAAATGTTACATGCGGCTTATTTTCCTGAGACCATGAAATTTGAGAAATTTTAAGGAATTGTTTACTGAAAAGTAATTTAAAAAGGGATATTTTGTGTGCATGTGACCGCTTCACAATTTACATTTCGCGAGCGGAGTGTGATTTCCCCCACTATTATGGGAGCGAGCCATACGCCACGGCGGATTGAAAGATGCACTTATGGTTCGGGCCGTTCGATCCTTGGCAGTGCATATAGATGATTACTTTATGGCAAAGATGCACTTATGGTTCGGGCCGTTCGATCCTCGGCAGTGCATAGATGTGAGTACTTTAATGCAAGGTGCACTTATGGTTCGGGCCGTTCGATCCTCGGCAGTGCATAGATGTGAGTACTTTAATGCAAGGTGCACTTATGGTTCGGGCCGTTCGACCCTCGGCAGTGCACATATATGACTATCTAATGGCTCAGGCCGGTTATCCTTATTCCGTATGCGCGTGATTTATTTGTTAGTAAATTCATGGACATTGATTTGACAGATATTTGGGGGAAGGTGAAGTAGTAATTGTTTATTTATTTCCAGTACTTACTTGGATTTCAGGTCCGTATATATTTTCTACTTCACTGTCTTTACATGCCTACCATTTTCATCATATTCTGTTAAATTATGTTGTTGGACCTTAGTGAGTGTCAAGTCGACCTCTCGTCACTAACTCTTCGAGGTTAGGCGGGATACTCACTGGGTATATATATATATTTATGTACTCATGCTACACTTCTGTACTTAATTGTTCAGGTTCCAAGGCTAGTGCATCTGGTTGTCAGACCGGAGCTTGATTTTGATTATAGACGGACCTGACTTCACGTTGAGCTGCTTTCTCCTGGCAATCTCTAGCAGCACCATGGGTTTTCTTTTTCTTATTTCCCGTCTATTTCTTTCAGAAAGTGGGGCTGTATATTATATCTTTTGTATATTCTGTTAGTATGCCGGTAGGACTTGTGACACTAGTTCATGGCACACACGGTATAGTTATTATGGATTACGGGTCTGTATATATATTGACTCACGCCTCCTCATGACCACTTTTGACTGCTAATTATCCTTGTCGATTTATGTTTTAAGTTTTAAAAACGGAGTATATGTTGAAATGTAATCTAATAAGAAGGAACCCTTAGTAAATTGAGTGTTGGATTGCCTGACCCCACTATTGGGCGCCATCACGACCTAATTTAGGATTTTCGGTCGTGACAACATGGTATCAGAGCCCTAGGTTCACGTAAGTCTCACGAGTCACGGGCAAACCTGGTAGAGTCTTGCAGATCGGTATGGAGACGTCTGTACTTATCTTTAGGAGGCTATAGGGTGTTTGGAAACCTCTATTTGTTCTTATTCTATCGTGCAGTCGATGGTTTACTAAATCTCATTCTTCTATTCTCTCAAAGATGGTGAGGACGCGTGCATCTGATGTTCCAGACCGGGAGGGGCCGCTACCCCCGTTGTCCGAGGCCGTGGCAGAGGCCGGCCCGAGGTAGGGATGAGGGAGTCCCAGAGCTATTCCGGTTCCACCACCAGAGGACCCTATTATAGAGGAGCAGGACGAGGTGCCCCCAGCAGATCCTGCTCCAGTAGACTTCATGACGACACCAGGCTTCCAGGAGGTCATGGGCCGTATGATGAGATTTATGGACACTATGTCCCAGGCTAGTTTATTTCCAGCAGATCCTGCCGCTTCTAAGGCGGGAGGAGGAGTCCAGACCCCTACTGCCCAGGCTGCAGGCCAGATAACAACATTACATCATACCCCGGGTACACTGCCCGTGGGTGGGGTCCATCCTGTTGCAGCAGCACCTGAGCCCAGACCAGCTGCGAACGCCGATTCGTAGAAGTTATTGGATAGATGGACTCGATTGCACCCTCCAGTCTTTGAGGGAGAGCGAGGCGAGGATGCCCAGGATTTTGTGGACAGGTGCAGGGACAGACTGCACAACATGAGGATACTAGAGTCCCATGGAGTGGATTTCACTACCTTCCAGTTCGAGGGCAGAGCTCGTAGGTGGTGGCAGTCCTATATTCTCAGCAGGCCAGTAGATTCTCCTCCTTTCACTTGGGAGTAGTCCACGCAGATGTTTCTGGATAGATATATCCCACCCTCTGAGAGGGAAGAGCTGCAGTATCAGTTTGAGCGGCTAGAGCAGGGACAGATGTCAGTGACAAATTATTAGGCCATATTTTTAGAGTTCTCTCGCCATGCACTCATGATACTACCTAATGATGCAGAGAGGATGCGGAGTTTGTGGCTGGGTTGCATCCAGGTATTAGGGCCACCATGGCCCGAGAGGTGGAGATGGGTACTCCTTATCAGCTCTAGTAGAGATTTCTCGCAGAATCGAGGGGTATCGGTCGAGGAGTAGGGAGCAGGGGCAACAGGACAAGTGGGCTAGATTCTACGAAGATTTCAGAGGTGCCCCAGCTAGGGGCAAAGGTTAGTTTAGCAGTAGTCAGCCCAGCAGGCCTTTATATTCAGCACCTCCACCACCTCGCCGAGGTGTTCCAGCAAGGCCTCATTTCAGCGCCATGCCAGAGCGTTCATATCGTCCTCCAACCATTTAGAGTTCACCTAGTGGTTATCCAGTCATCTGAGATCCTCCGACCCCTACTTCAGTGCTATGCTAGAGGGCTCACATCGCCCTTCGGCCATTCAGGGTTCTTCTTCAGGGCAGCAGACTCTGGTACGTGGGGGTTGTTACGAGTGTGGGGAGCCAGGTAATATGAGGAGCATTGTCCCAGGTTTCGGGGCAAGGCCGTATATCAGTGTTATCAGTCAATGGGCCCGACACCAGCAGTTCGGCTACTTAGAGGTGGATGACATATCGGCAGGGGTTGTCCTAGAGGTAGAGGCCAGTCAGGGGGAGGTCAGGTAGCTCCTGTTCACTTTGGTGGAGCTCAGTCTTCCGGTGCTCCAACTAGATTCTATGCCATTCTGGCCAGATCAGATGCAGTGGCCTCAGACGCCGTGATCACATGTATTATCTCAGTATGTGGTAGAGAGGCTTCAGTATTATTTGATCCAGGATCCACCTATTCATATATTTCAGCATTATTTGCTCATTTTCTAGATGCTCCTCGCGAGTCCTTGGGTTCTCCTATATATGTGTCCACTCCTGTGGGTGATTCTGTGGTGGTAGACCTGATCTATCGGTCTTGTGTGATCACCTTCTATGGGTTCGAGACCAGGGCGGACCTTTTATTGCTCGACATGGTTGATTTTGAGGTTATTCTAGGCATGGATTGGCTATCTCCTTATCATGTCGTGCTAGATTTCCATTCCAAGACAGTTACTTTAGCCATGCCCGAGTCGCCTAGGCTGGAGTGGAGAGGTTCCTCAGTTAGTGCATCCAGCGGGTTATTTCATTCATGAAGGCTCGACATATGGTCGAGAAGGGTTATCTGGCCTATCTTGCTTATGTGCGGGACACCACCGCCAAGTCTCCGACGATTGATTCAGTGCCAGTTGTTCGAGAGTTTGCTGATGTATTTCCTTCGGATCTTCCGGGCATGCCTCCGGATTGTGATATTGATTTATGCATTGATTTAGCTCTAGGCACCCAACCTATATCTATTCCTCCATACCGTATGGCTCCGAAAGAGTTGAAGGAGTTGAAGGAGAAGCTTGAGGAGTTGTTGGCTAAGGGGTAAATCAGACGGAGTGTATCACCGTGGGTGCTCCAGTTCTATTCGTGAAGAAAAAGGATGGGTCCATGCAGACGTGTATTGATTACCACCAGTTGAACAAGGTCACCACAAAGAACAAGTATCCTTTGCCGCGCATCGATGATTTGTTTGACCAGTTGCAGGGTGCTAGGGTGTTTTCTAAGTGATTTGAGATTGGGATATCATTAGTTAAAGATTCGGGCCACAGATGTTCCGAAGACTGCTTTCCATACGAGATATGGCCACTGTGAGTTCCTGGTGATGTCCTTTGGCTTGACTAATGCCCCAGCAGCATTCATGGACTTGATGAATAGGGTGTTTAGGCCGTATATTGATTCCTTCTTCATTGTCTTTATTGATGACATCTTGATTTACTCACGTAGCTTGGGGAAGCACGAGCAACATTTGAGAGTTGTGCTCCAAACTTTGCGGGAACAGAAGCTATATGCTAAGTTCTCCAAGTGTAAATTCTGGTTGGATTCCGTAGCATTCCTGGGGCATGTGGTATCCGGAGAGGGTATCAAGGTTGATCCTCAGAAGATCGAGGCAGTTCAGAGTTAGCTGCGTCCCACTTCAGCTACAAAGATCAGGAGCTTTTTGGGCCTAGCAGGCTATTATCGCCGATTTGTGGAGGGGTTCTCTTCTATTGCAGCTCCATTGACTAGATTGACTCAGAAGAATGCCCTGTTCCGATGGTCCGACGAGTGTGAGGCGAGCTTTCAGAAGCTCAAGGCAGCATTGACCTCAGCACCAGTTCTGGTACTGCCTTCCGGTTCGGAGATGTATATAGTGTATTGTGACGCTTCGCGCGTTGGCTTGGGATGTGTGTTGATGCAGGAAGGGAGAGTTATTTCTTATGCTTCGTACCAGATGAAGGTTCATGAGAAGAATTACCCTGTGCACGATTTAGAGTTGGCAGCGATTGTTCATGCCCTTAAGATTTGGAGGCACTACTTGTATGGGGTGTCCTGTGAGGTTTATACAGACCACCGCAGCTTGCAACACTTGTTTAAGCAGAGGGACTTAATTTGAGGCAGTGCAAGTGGCTTGAGTTGATGAAGGATTATGATATCACCATTATTTATCATCCGTGCAAGGCAAATGTGGTAGCAGATGCCTTGAGCAGGAAGGCGGAGAGTATGGGTAGTTTAGCTTATATTGCAGTAGAGGAGAGGCCTCTAGCCTTGGACATTCAGTCCTTGTCTAATCGCCTGGTGAGATTAGACCTTTCAGAGCCTCGTCGAGTTTTAGCACATGTGGTTGCTCAGTCTTTGTTATTGGGGGAGATTAAGGCCCGACAATTCGATGATTTGTGCTTAGCAGAGCTTTGGGAGACAGTGGTACGAGGTGGTGCCAAGGAGGTTACTATTGGCGAGGATGGTGTTCTGAGACTTCAGGGTCGTATATGTGTTCCTAACGTTGACGGCCTGAGGGAGAGGATTCTAGAAGAGGCACACAGTTCTCGGTATCCTGTTCATCCTGGTGCTACGAAGATGTATCGTGATTTGAAGCAGCATTACTAGTGGAGGCGGATGAAGAGGGACATTGTGGAGTATATCACTAGGTGTCTTAATTTCCAGCAGGTGAAGTATGAGCACCAGAGGCCAGGAGGCCTACTTCAGCAGATGCCCATTCCTGAGTGGAAATGGGAGCACATCACTATGGACTTCGTGGTTGGTTTGCCTCGGACTTTGCGGAAGGTTGACGCGGTTTGGGTCATTGTGGATAGATGGACCAAATCAGCACATTTCATTCCTGTAGCTACTACATATACTTCTGAGAGGTTAGCCCAGATCTACATTCGGGAGATAGTCCGGTTGCATGGTGTGCCGGTGTCCATTATATCAGATCGAGGTCCTCAGTTCACCTCGCGCTTCTGGAGAGCATTGCACAATGGGTTAGGCACCCAGATAGACCTCAGCACAGCATTTCACACTCAGACTGATGGCCAGTTGGAGCGTACAGTTCAGATATTGGAGGACATGCTCAGGGCATGCGTGATTGACTTCGGAGGTCAGTGGACTAGTTCTTGCCTTTGGCCGAGTTTGCTTACAATAATAATTACCAGTCCAGCATCGAGATGGCTCCATTTGAGGCTTTTTATGGTCGGCGATGTCGTTACCCTATCGGGTGGTTTGATCCTGGCGAGGCTAAGTTATATGGTACCGACCTGGTGAGGGATGCTTTGGAGAGGGTGAAGTTGATTCAGGAGAGGCTCTGCACAGCACAGTCCAGACAGAAGAGTTACGCGGATCAGAGGACGCGTGATGTATCATTTATGGAGGGAGACAAGGTTCTGTTGAAGGTCTCGCCGATGAAGGGTATTATGAGGTTTGAGAAGAAGGGCAAGCTGAGCCCGAGGTTTATAGGTCCCTTCGAGGTGTTGAGGCAAGTTGGGGAGGTTGCTTATGAGCTAGCCTTACCTCCGAGTTTATCAGGAGTTCATCCGTTCTTTCATGTATCCATGCTCCGGAGGTACCACGCCGACTTCTCTCACGTGGTTGATTTCAGCACTATTCAGTTGGATGAGAGGTTGGGCTACGAGGAGGAGCGAGTTGCTATTATTGTAGACAGGATCACCAGTTGAGGTCCAAGAGAGTTTCTGCAGTGAAGGTCCAGTGGAGGGGCCAACCAGTCGAGGAAGCGACCTGGGAGTCCAAGGAGGACATGTAGAGCAGATATCCGCACTTATTCATCACTTCAGGTATGATTTTAGACCTGTTCGAGGATGAACGTTTATTTAAGAGGTGGAGAATGTAACGACCCGAACGGTCGTTTTGCGTTATCGGACCTCGTTCCCCTAAATGAAACTTCCCATAGCAGCTTATTGTGATTTATGACTTGCGGGGGCGGGTGGTCCGGGATTCAGAAATGTTTAGAGCAATATTGGAACAATATCGGTCAATATTTTTAGTAAACGCCCTCGGAATCGAGTTTCGACGGTTCCGGTAGCTTTAGTATGATGATTTCGGACTTGGGCATATGTTCGGAATGGGTTTCAGATGACCCGGGAGCGTTTCAGCGCCCAATATTGAAATAAGAGTTCCTTAAGTTCCTATTGTGGTTTGGGACGTGTTTTTTTGTTATCGAGGTCTGAACGAAATTTAGAGACCGGGAATAGTTCTGTTATGTCATTTATGACTTGCCTGCAAAATTTGGTGTCATTCCGAGTAGTATAGGTCGGTTCGGTACATTGTTAGCGAAGTCAAGAAAACTTAAAGTTCCTAAGTTTGGTTCTAGGGGTTTTGAGATGTGATTTTGAGTTTTAGCGTTGTTGCGGGTGTTCTGAAGGCTCGAGCGAGTCTGTATTATGATTTGGGACTTGTGGGTATATTAGGACGGGGGATCGGGTGGGCCTAGGTACCTCTCGGGCACCAAACAAGGCCAAAACCCAGCTGAAGCAGTTGCTGGTGCACCTGATCTGGTGTGACCTCAGGTGCGGTTGACCAGTCGCAGGTGCGAGACCGCTCTTACGGTCCAAGCCTCGCAGGTGCAACCCCCAGGTAGATTGCCCAGTTCTCGCAGGTGCAGGCTCCAGCCCGCATATGCAAGCCCAGGCCCTTGTCCCATTTTTCGCAGGTGCGAGCTATTACTCGCAGGTGCGCACATGCGGTCGTCGAGTCGCTGGTGCGGGAACCCCTGTAGGCAGTAAGGTCTTTAAGTTCGGGATTAGCCCATTTTCACTCTGTTTTCTTCCACCATAGACGAGTTTGAGAGCTTGGAAAAGAGCCCCACGACCCATCCACTGTGAGGTAAATAAATTCTACCCTAAAGTTAGTTAATGCATGAATTCCAAGTTTAGTTAACCACCTAATTAGTGAAAAAATTAAGGAATTGGGTAGTAACCTAGGGCTTTCGAGAATTTAGAGTATTACCCATGAATTGGCTATGAAATCATACAAAAATCATATATTAATGATCCTTAGGTTATTGGTGAGTGTTTCCTTCAAGAATTTTTGAAATCCGAGCATGCGGGCCCGGGGTTGGATTTTGGGATTTC
>ML377007.1:1355-26907 GCA_005239525.1 Nicotiana knightiana
GTTTAAGGAATCAAATAAGCTCATTTAGCCACATTAAGGACATTTTGACTAATGTTTTTTGTTCAATTTCATACCTGCTATTTAGTTCATCACTCATATATATTGACATTTCATATGTCTACTGTTACAGGTTCTTTTAAAGGAACATCCTCTGAATTCGATGGAAATAGCAGATCTGTTTTTTTATACCGTTCAAAATTCTTCAAAAAAAACAGTCTTTTAAAGTTAATTATATGAATTTAGAAGAACAGGTTTTCTCTTTGATTTTCAGAAAGTTTGACAAGATGCAAGGTGAGTAAAAAAAAATGCTAAGTCCAATTATTTTGAAACAACCGAATCTTGAAATAACTGTTTCTGAAAATCAGATAAAAAATATGTTTTATGAAAGGTTCCACAGGGGGGGGGATTCGAACACTAAGCCTTTTTTTATTAAACAACTATTTCGGGTTTTGAAGTATTTTTCGAAAACAGATTCAAATTTCAGGAAAAATCACCTCACAATTCAGTTCGAACACTATAATTAAAGGGCTAAAAAGAAATGAATATACGGTTCATTTTAGATTACATTACAATGATGCTGAAAAATAGGTACAAAGGAATTACAGCTTGACTAATGTTATACATTTTCCAGAATCAAAGAAAACTAATATAAAGATTCCAACCCATTTTTACCGACTTGAACTCCCTTAAGGCCTTGCATTTAAGCCTTCCCTTGTAATATGTAGAACACCCCAATTAGTTGAATGTGTTATTCATCCACTAGACTAAACAAGACTATGACAAGAATTCAAGTTTAGGTCGGATGATGCTTATGCTAAACTATACTAAAAAATATCATTCGTGCATCTTTAATGTAGACTATCAGTCCAAAATTCACTGTTTGGACAGTAGTAACAATATATCTTCAAACATTTATAGGATGAGTCATACCATGAAGGAGATTAGACTCACCATTAATGATGTTTTTACACCATTTATAACAGAATAGGTTCTTGTCTTTTTATAGATTGAATCTGACCATAAAAAGGGGTCAGATTCATCTCCATAGAGGTCCTATTCAAATTCGTGATTATACTGTGACTTTGATTTTTTAGGAATTTCTTAGAGAATGAACCTAACCACTTGAAGGGTTCAGATTCACGATTCTACAGCCTTTGTTGATTGCTCATTTCATACCCTTAAAGGGTGATAAGCTACTGTTTAAGCACTTAATATGGGGTGAATTTGACTACCAACGAGTCAAACTCATCTACCCTAGTGCTAATACTAACATAATTCTAAACTATATAGAAACTTTGATTATTTAGGCATTTTTAGAGGATGAATCTGACCATTCAAGGGTTTAGATTCCTCACCCTAATGACCTTTTTAACTACATACTTTATACCCTTTTAAAGGGTAAACTTCAGCCAACCATACTAATATTTTGCACTCATCATGTGGTGAGTTTGATTATTAAAGGATCAAACTCATCTACCATAGTGCAAGTTACCCTAATATGCTAAACAAATATAAAATTAACATCTAACTACCAAATGCTAAATGTATTGACAGAAACTTAACGAATAATCAAATTGTTTCCAGGAGTTTCATACACTCAAATAATAATAACCTTACTTCAGTTTTTATATCAATAATGGAGGAGATGAGGATTCAGATTCATACAATCTTAAAGTAAACACAACATGAGTCAAAAATTTCAGCATAAAGTTCTGGATTCAATAACTATTTCTAAAGTTCATTGTTACATACCTTAAAGAGAGAGTTAACGAAATCCTGACCAAATAAAGGTCAGGTAATCAGCAAAGTAGCACAAAGAAGGAAATTCCAGCAACAATGAAAGCAGGAGCAACCAGAAAACCAGCAAACCAGGAAGAGTAAACAGCCAGGACTTGAGTACTCAAAACAGATATTTCAAAAACCAGAAACAGAAAAGAACCAGAACCAAGTTGAGAAGACCCACAAAAGCTTGATGAACTCCCAAAAGAAAATCAAACCTTTTCAACCATATTCTTTTTTTTGGAAATTTTGTTTATGAATGAGAAAATATTTTGATTCTTTCTGTATTTTCAGAATATATTAGCAGCTAAGAGAGGTTGAAAGAATGTTTTTCAGAGTGTCCCAAAAAAAATCCTTTTTTAGTCTAAAGGGTGGGGGGTCAATTTATAGGAGACTCAGGAATGGGATATCCTTTGGTATATTCCTAATTCATTAGGCTGAATAGGGTACATGTACAGCTGTCCACCATATCCTTTTGTGACAGCTACCCCTTTCCAGAACATTCCAGCCTTAGAAAAGACCCGTCTACCCTTAAAAATCTGATTTCCTAATCTACATTACCTGTTGTACCCCTTGGAGTCCCTGAGTTTACCATTGGGTAATCAAGGTTAAAACTCACTACGGTTATTGTTTAACTATAGTTAACTAACACTAGTTAGGTCTTATAAGTGACTACTAGTTTTTTTTTTTTTTTTTTAACCAAGGTTAGGTCAACTAATTAAGTTAATTGATTAAAGCTCCTATTAGTCAAACTAGGTTTAGCATGCTACTTAAGGTAAGTTGATCAATTCAATTCTTAAGTTAACTGATTTAGTTTGGTGAATTTTACTTAATTACCTAAAATCAGAAACTTAATTAACTAATAAGCCTAGGTCAACTAATTTGTTTTAGTTAGTTAATCTTAAACTAATTATTTTAGACAGATTTTAGGATTTAGTTAATTACTTAAGAGACTATTAGACTTAGGTTAGTTAACTTAGGTCTTTAGGCTTAGGATAATTAAAGGAAGTTGGTTAAGTTAACTAGTTCATTTTGTTTGAAGGAGTCGACTAAGTTAAATCAATTCTTGGGTTTTAGGTGAGTCTTATGCTATGTTAACTATTAGTCAATAAACAACTTCATTCTAATCTAATTAACTAATAGCTAAACCTTTATTGTTTTATCAAAGGTTAATTGATTTTAGATTAATTAATTACTTTAGGTTAGTTAAATTAATTTCTTAGACTTAGTTAATCTCCTTATATTAAGACCTGCTTTAGCTTCTACTTGGGTCTAGGTAGGGCTTAGTTTGTTTAGGTTAATTAAATATTTCAGTCTAAACTAAGAGTCGAAATTAGGCTATCCCATGGTTAATTGGAAGTTAACACCTAGTTGTGACTACTAACATAGGCAACAAAATCAAGGGCTAAATCAAATGACGACCTCAGGCAATACATGATCAAACAACTGACTAAAATGCAACAAAGGTTGTTGCATTTTCATAGGAAGATGCAATATCAGCATTTTAGCATATGAATTCAAGGATGTAACTACTAGTTCATTCATGCTCGTTTCTTGACAAAAGTTCATAAACAACAGATGACTAAAAATCAGTAAAGAAAATAAACTAAAACCTAATACTAATCTTGATTACACCATAGTTAAATCACACGAAAATAGTGATAAAGAACCCTAAGCTAGATATATTTGGGTCTTTAAACTAAGAACAAGAATAAACAGGAACAAGTCGACAGAGATGATGAAAAAAAAGTCACACAGTGATACAAAAACAGTGATTAAACCAACGTATTCATGCAAGAAATAGATAGGAAGGGGGGAATACCCGTTTAAAAGGATTTGGCCGGAAAAAATAAAGTCGTCGGGCTTGGCCGGATCCCGGCGGGGTTTGGAAATGATCCAAACCCACATGAATCAATAGCTCTCATCAAGAGCTATTGACTCATGTAGCTTTGAACCATTAGTTGTTCTTGAATCGGCCGGACATAGGGTTTTAGGGTTTCAGGTTTCTTAGATCTAAGATTGGACGATTTTGGGTGGGATTTTGGTGCAATCAATGACGGGAGGTGACTGCGGAGGAGGAGGAGAGTGTCTGGTGAAGATTTGGTCCGGATTGGGTGAAGCTCCGCCGCCGGAGGCGATTTCCGGCAGGCGGAGGGCGGCGGCTAGGGTTTGGTGTTTAGAGAGAAGTGGACAGGGGGTGTTTGGGAGGGTGTTAGGCTTTGAGTTTGAGAGGGTAGGGGGTGTTTATTGGAACAGTCTTATACTTAAAGGTTGGGGGGTTGTGAGCCGTTGGATCAAGAAGATCTAACGGTTGGAGATGAAGCAGGGCTTTAAACGGGGTCATTTAGGAGATAGGGGGTTTGGACCAGGCAACGTTTGGGTTGGGCTGGAGGGGCATTTGGGCTGGGTCGTTTGAGTGTATAGAGATAGGGATTGGGCCTAGGTATTTCTAGCCCAGGTCCGAATTAATTCTTTTTTTAAACTAATCTAAACTACTTAATTAATTTAAATTAACTTAAAACTCCACAAAAATGTAATAATTAATTCTAACTTAGTCTAATTATAGATTAATTGGTAAATAAATTAAGGGTAAAACAATTAATTTGACACTCATATATTTTAAAAGAAATCAATTTTCACAATTTGTTCGGAAAAATGACTAAATTTAGCAATTAGTTATTAAAACTACATTACATCGAATAATCACCATCCGTTTGTTATTTTATTCAATTAATTACAAATAATGAATATATAATTCCTTGATAATAATGTTGCGCCTAATTAAGCGAATTTAAATAATTTTAAAGGATGAACTATGAATATGCAATGCAAAATAAATTCACAATTAACACTAAAATTCAACAAAAATTTGTGAAATTAATTTATTTTACTGAATTTTGTAGGAGTATATGGTGGGTGAAAAATCACATGCTCACAACGTTTGGGGAAGAAATTTCCTTAGATAAATCGCCCTAGGTCGTCTACTCCTTTGAAAATAATAAGAAAAGGGTTGGAGGTCGAATTAAATGAACTCACTGCCCGACCTTCATACCTGTGGTACTTGGGCCGCATCTGCGCGTCTGCACGTGCGGACAGGAGGTCCGCTTCTGTGGATTGTGACTGGGCCCTTGGGGTTGCATCTGCGGACGAGTTTCCGCTTCTGTGTTCCCGCTCCTGCGATGAGGAGTCTGCATCTGCGGAGATCGAAGTAAAGGTCCTGGGTCGCATCTGCGGGATGTCGCTCGCACCTGCGACCGGGCACACCAGATCTGGTGCACCAGCATCCTTGGTTGAGTTTTAACTTAACTCGCGCATCGCCCGACTGGCTTCCGATCCCTCGGGGCTCCAAACCGAACATGTACACAAGTTTAAAAATATCATACGGACTTGCTCGTGCGATCAAATCGCTAAAATAACACCTAAAACTACGGATTTAGCATCAAAACTCATGGATTTCTCAAGAACACTTCAAAATTACTATCTTCTCAACCGGACGTCCGAATCACGTCAAATAACCTCTGATTTCCACTAAATTTCACATACATGACATATATGTTATAATAGACCTGTACCGGTCTCTAGAACCAAAATACGGGCCCGATACCAACGAGTTCAGACATTAATCAATTTCTTTAATTCCTTTAAACTTCAATCTAACAATTTTCATCAAAAATTCTTTTCTCGTGCTAGGGACCTTGGAATTTGATTTCGGGCATACGCCCAGATCCCATATTTTATTACGGACCCGCTGGGACCGTCGGAACACGTGTCCGGGTCTGTTTTCTCAAAACGTTGACCAAAGTCAACTAAAAATCATTTTTAAATCCCAAAAATTATTATTTCATATGTTTTCACATAAAGGCTTTCCGGATTCACGCTCGGACTGTGCATGCAAATCGAGGTGAATGAAAATAAGGCTTTTAAGGCTAACGAGCTCGGAAATAGAGTCTTAATTCATAAGATGGCCCTTTGGGTCATCCCAATCTCCACCTCTAAAACAAATATTCGTCCTCGAACGGACATAGAAAAGAACCTGAACTAGCGAACAAGTGGGTATATCTACTCCGCATGTCCGACTCGGACTCCTAAGTAGCTGGCTCAACGGGCTGACCTCTCTACTGCACTCGAACTGAGGGGTAACTCTTTGACCTCAACTGACAAAACTGCCAGTCTAGAATAGCTACCAGCTCCTCCTCATAAGTCAAATCCTTGTCTAATTGGGCAGAGCTGAAATCTAACACGTGGGACGGGTCACCATAATATTTTTGGAGCATAGACACATGGAATACCGGATGAACTGAGGATAACCCTGGAGGCAACGTAAGTCTATAATCTACCTCCCCCACTCTCTCGAGAATCTCAAATGGCCCGATATACATATGGCTCAACTTGCCCTTCTTCCCAAATCTCATAACACCCTTCATGGGCGATACCAGAAGTAATACCCTCTCTCCGACCATGAATGCTACATCACGAACCTTACCGTCAGCATAACTCTTTTGCCTGAACTGAGTTGTACGAAGTCGATCCTGTATAATCTTAACCTTGTCCAAGGCCTCCTAAACTAAGTCTGTACCCAATAACCGAACCTCTCTGGGCTCAAACCATCTAACTGGCGATCTGCACCATCTACCATATAATGCCTCATAGAGAGCCATCTAAATGCTCGACTTGTAGCTTTGTTATAGGAAAACTCCGCTAACGGCAAGAACTGATCCCACGATCCTCTGAAATCTATAACACAAGCATGGAGCATATCCTCCAAGATTTGAATAGTACACTCGGACTGCCCGTCCGTCTGAGGATGGAATGTTGTGCTCAACTCAACCCGCGTACCCAACCCACGATGTACTGCCCTCCAAAAGTGCAAGGTAAACTGCATACCTCGATCAGAAATGATAGGCACAGGCATACCGTGAAGGCGAACGATCTCCCGAATATTAATCTCTGCCAACCGCTCTGAAGAGTAAGTACTTTCCACAGGAATGAAGTGTGATGACTTAGTCACGCTATCCATAATAACCCACACGGTGTCGAACTTCCTCTGAGTCCGTGGGAGTCCAAAAACAAAGTCCATAGTGATACGCTCCCACTTCCACTCAGGAATCTCCATTTTCTTAAGCAAACCACCGGTCTTTGATGCTCATACTTCACCTGCTGACAATTCAAGCACCGATCCACGTAAGCAACAATATCGTTATTCATCCTTCGCCACTAATAGTGTTGTCGCACGTCCTGGTACATCTTGGAAGCACCCGGGTGAATAGAATATCGAGAACTGTGAGCCTCATCAAGGATCAACTCACGAAGTCCATCAACGTTAGGAACACATACTCGACCCTACATCCTTAACACACCATCATCTCCAAATGTAATCTGCTTGGCATCACCATGCCAGACTGTGTCCCTAAGGACCATCAAGTGAGGGTCATCATAATGTCGATCTCTGATATGCTCAAAAAAGGAAGACCGAGCGACTGTACAAGATAGAACACGGTTGGGCTCTAAAATATCCAACCTCGTTAAACTGATTGGCCAAAGTTTGAATGTCTGAAGCTAGAGGCCTCTCACTCACTGGAATGAATGCAAGGCTGCCCATACTCACTTCCTTCATACTCAATGCATCGGCCACTACATTGGCCTTTCCGGGATGATGTAATATAGTGACATCATAGTCTTTCAATTGCTCTTACCATCTCCTCTGCCTCAAATTGAGATCCTTTTTCTTGAACAAATACTGAAGGCTACAATGATCCGTGAAAACCTCACACGACACGCCATAAAGATAGTGCCTCCAAATCTTCAATGTCTGAACAATGGCTGCCAACTCTAAGTCATGGACAGACTAATTCTTCTCATGAATCTTCAACTGTCGAGACACATATGCTATCACCCTACCCTCCTGCATCAACACTGCTCCGAGCCCCACGTGAGAGGCGTCACAATATACCGTGTAAGATCCTGAATCTAATGGCAATACCAACATTGATGTTGAAGTCAAGGCTGTCTTGAGCGTCTAAAAACTCGCCTCACATTCGTCCGACCATCTGAATGGGGCACCCTTCTGAGTCAACTTAGTCATCAGGGCTGCTATATATGAAAACCCCTCCACAAACTGACGGTAATAACCCGCCAAACCCAAAAAGCTCCTAATCTCCATGGCTGAAGTGGGTCTAGGACAGTTCTTGACTGCCTCAATCTTCTTAGGATCTACCTGAATACCCTCTGTTGATACGACGTGACCCAAGAAAGAAACGGAATCCAACCAAAACTCGCACTTTAAAAATTTAGCATACAACTGATTGTCCCTCAAAGTCTGGAGCACTATCCTGAGGTGTTTCTCATGCTCCTCCTGACTGTGGGAGTATATCAAAATGTCATCAATAAACACAACTACGAAGGAATCCAGATAAGGCTTGAACACCCGGTTCATCAAGTCCATAAATGTTGGGGGGCATTGGTCAAGCCAAAAGACATCACCATAAATTTGTAGTGCTCATACCTCGTCCGAAAAGCTGTCTTAGCGACATCGGATGCCCTAATCTTCAGCTGATGGTAACCCCATCTCAAATCGGTCTTTGAAAACACCTTGGCACCCTGAAGCTGATCAAACAAATCATCAATTCTCGGCAACGGGTACTTATTCTTGATAATGACTTTGTTCAACTGTCGGTAGTCTATACACATCCTCATAGATCCATCCTTCTTCTTCATGAACAAAACCGGCGCACCCCAGGGCGAGACACTAGGTCTAATGAAGCCCTTATCAAGCAAATCTTGCAGTTGTTCCCTCAATTCTTTCAACTCTGGTAGGTCCATCCGGTATGGAGGAATAGAAATGGGCTGAGTGCCCAAAGCCACATCAATGAAAAAAGCAATATCCCTGTCAGGTGGCATCCCTCGCAGGTCTGCAGGAAATACCTCGGGAAACTCACGAACAACAAGCACCAAGTCTATAGAAGAAACTTCAACACTAGAATCACGAACATGAGCCAAATAGGCCAAACACCCCTTCTCGGCCATACGCCGAACCTTCACGTAAGAAATAACCCTGCTGGAGGAATGACCAGAAGTCCCTCTCTACTCTAATTGAGGTAACCCCGGCAAGTCTAATGTCACTATCTTGATGTGACAGTCCAAGATAGCATAGTAAGGTGACAGCCAATCCATGCCCAATATGACATCGAAATCAACCATATCAAGGAGACCAGGTCCCCAATAACGACCACACACGAGCGATATACACGATCTACAGTAATAGCATCCTCCACGGGCATGGATACATATACAGGGACGCTCAAGGAATCACGGGGCACAACTAAATATGAAGAAAAATAAGATGACACATAAGCGTAAGTAGACCCTGGGTCAAACAGAACTGAAGCGTCTCTATTACAAACTGAAATAGTACTTGTGATAACAGCATTGGAGGACTCCGCCTCAGGTATGGTTGGGAATGCATAACATCGAGGTTGGGCCCCACCACCCTGAATTGTCTCTGGGATGACCTCTGACAGGCGGACCTCCACCTCTAGCGGGCTGACCTCCACCTCTAACAATCTGGCCCCTACCTCTAGCTATCTGACCCCTACCCCTGACTAGCTGGGAAGGTGGTGCAGCAGTTGGTGCCGGAACTATTGAACGGGAACTTTGGTGCTGAGGCTGACTACTTGACAATCTCAGACAAGCTCTCCGAATATGCCCATAGTTACCACACTCAAAGTATCCATCCTGATACTATGGCTGTGAAAACTGAGACTGACCCTGACGAGCCGGCTGACCACGATAATAGCTCTGAAAAGGAGGTGCTCTGATAGGAGCTGGTGGTGCACTATAGGTTGGCTGAGTAGAAGGAGGCACATAAGAACAACGGCTCCCAAATGCACTGTGAGATACCTGAAGTGCTGATGAAACAACCTAGGAGGATGGCCTCTACCAAAGACACCCCTGCCTCTAGAGGAGGCACCGCTGAACCCACTGGTATGGCGAGGTCTCTTGTCTGACCCCTGACCTCCCAGTCCAAGAACCATCTCCACTCGCCGGGCCACATTGGCCGCATCCTGGAAAGATATCTCATTCCCCGTCTCTTTAGCCATCTGCAATCTGATAGGCTGAGCAAGACCCTCAATAAATCTCCTAATCCTCTCCCTCTCTATGGGTAGCAAAAGAGTAGCATGATGGGACAAATCCACAAAGCGAGTCTCATACTAGGTAACAGTCATATTTCCCTGTTGAAGATGCTCAAAATGACAGCGGCATCTCTCGTAGTGATAGGCAAAAACTTCTCCAAAAAGAGATGTGAAAACTGATCCCAAGTAAGAGCAGGCGACCCAGCTAGTCTAGTCAATACATAATCCCTCCACCATTTCTTGGCGGAACCCGTCATCTGAAAAGCAGCGAAGTCGACCCCATTGGTCTCCAAAATACCCATGTTCCAAAGAACCTCGTGATAGCTATCAAGGTACTCATGGGGGTCCTCTGAAGTGGCACCGCTGAAATGAACAGGGAAGAGATTGATAAACATGTCCAATCCCCACAAAGCATTGGAGGACATAGCTTCCCCATCAATGAGCGGTGCTACAGCAACTGGCTGAACTACCCCAACCGGATGGGCTACTGGGGTCTGAAGCTGAGGTGTGATCTGCTCCAAAGTGTGGGTAGTAAGAGTCTGGACTCCTCCTCTAGTCTCCGATACGGCTGCTATCCCGAGGAGTGCACAAGTCTGGGATATATTCTCCATAAGGCCTACTATTTGGACCAAGGCATCCTGAAGCACCGGGGTAGCAATAAAGCCCTCTAGGACATGAGTTGGTCCCGCCGGAACGGTCTGGGCTGGAGCCTCTCCACAGAGCTCTATATGAGGCCCCATAGCTGGAGATGCTGCTTAAGCACTTGACTGAGTCCTGCCTCTGCCTCTACCCCTCATAGGAGCTGCTGCTACAGGATCTGGTTGCTGGTCAGCGGAAGAAGAGATATGTGTTCTCACCATCTGCGAGAGAATAACAATAGAAGAGTTCAACCAGTATTGGGAAACCAAGAATCGCACGACAGAGTTGAAATAAAGTGAACGTGTTCCTAACTTTATAGCCGCTGTGAGATAAGTACATACATCTTTGTACCGATCCCTCAGACTCTATTAAGCTTGTCCGTGAATTGTGAGACCTAGGAAACCTAGTGCTCTGATACCAACTTGTCACAACCCAAATTCCCAACCATCTGGATCGTTATGGAGCCTAACATCATACTCGCTAGGCAAGCCAATGTTAGAATTTAGCTAACCGTTTTGTTTAAAAAATTTATTTGAATATAAGTAAACAGTCTAAATCAGGTGATAACAAATGCGGAATTTAAATAAATATTGCTTAACCTTGAAACTATTACTACCACCCACAATTGGTGTCACAATCCACGAGGGCTCTATGAATAGCTACAAATACTGGTCTGAAAGAAAAGTACATCTGTCTCGGAAGAAAATAAAATAGAAATGTAGAGCATAGAAGGGGACGCCAGTGCCTACGGACGCCTGCAGGACTACCTTGGGTCTCCTGAATGAATGTCTGCAACTGACCTCTCGATCAGCCATAATCAGCTCCAAAATCTGTATAGAAAGTGCAGAGTGCAGTACCAGTACAACCGACCCCATGTACTGGTAAGTACCGAGCCTAACCTCGACGAGGTAGTGACGAGGCTACGGCAGGGCTTTTATAACATAACCTGCATACAGTTTATAATAAAGCAAAAAAGAAGTACGAAACGAAATGGAACATTAACTTGAAGTAAATAAATAAGGAACCCAGCTGGTTGATTCTCATGCTCAGTTATTTCCTCATGAATCACAGGATTGGTTAAATCGTAGATTTTTTCATGAGACTCTTTCGTAGTGTCATCTTGATCATTTGTTTTCCTTTTTCTAGGATTTCTATCCTTAGAACCCAATGGTCTGCCACGTTTTAGGCGTGCTTTTGATTCATTAGCTATGACACTAGAAGATAGTCCAACAGGGATATCAATACGGATTGGAACATTCTCTGCAGTGATGTGATTTTGTTATTCTTTTCAGATCCGTAAATGCATCTGGCATTTGATTTCCTATTTTCTGCAAATGGATAATCTTTTTCCCTCTTTTTCACAAATAGAGGCACGTGGATCAAGATGAGACAATAATGGATTTTTCCACAAAATTTCCCGTTTGGTTTCACTAATTTCTCCCCCTAATTTTGAGAAAAGTGTCTCATTGAATCGACAGTCTGCAAATAGAGCAATGAACAAATCCCCTGTTAATGTTTCAAGATAGCAAATAATGGAGGGAGATTCAAACCCAACATTTATTCCTAAACTTCTTTGGGGAGCCATTTTGGTGCGATATGGCGGTGCTACAGGCATATATACTGCGCATCCAAAAATTCTTGAATGGGATATATTAGGTTCATGACCAAAAACTAATTGCAACGGGGAATATTTATAATAATTTGTCGGTCTGAGACGAACTAGCATTGCTGCATGCAAAATGGCATGACCCCAAACAGAAGTGGGCAGCCTAGTTTTAATGAGTAATGGTCTTGCTATCAATTGCAGACGTTTAATTAAAGACTCTGTAAGGCTATTTTGAGTTGAACATGAGCTACAGAATGTTCCACTTTTATCCCAATTGATAAGAAATAATCATTAAATGTCTGGGATGAAACTCAGCAGCATTATTAAGTCTAATAGACTTAATTAGATTATCGGAAAATTGTGCCAGTAATCGGATTATTTGTGCCATTAGTTTTGCAAACGCCAGGTTTGCGCGATGACAATAGACACACATGAGACCATCTTGAAGATGCATCTAGTAAGACCATAAAATATCTAAACGATCCACTAGGTGGGTGAATAGGTCCACAAATGTCCCCTTATATACGTTCCAAAAATACAGGGGACTCAATCTCAACCTTTGTTGGTGATGGTCTAATAATTAACTTGTCTTGATAACAAGAAGTGCAAGAAAATTCGTTATTTAAAAGGATCTTTAAATTCTTTAATGGATGCCCTTTTGAGTTTTCTATAATTCGTCTCATCATAATTGATCCAGGATGTCCCAATCGATCATGCCAAAGTACAAAAGTATTGGAATCGGTAACTTTTTGGTTTATGATAGAATGTACTTCAATTGCACTAATTCTTGTCCAATACAAGCCACTAGATAAAGATGAGAATTTCTCAATAACCCTTTTCTGGCTAGAGACATTTTTGGTAATGATGAGATATTCAAGATTATTCTCATCTATTATTTTAATATGATATCTATTTCGGCGGATATCTTTAAAACTCAACAAGTTCCTCTTGGACTTGGAGGAGAATATTGAATTCTCTATGATAAGTATTATTCCCTTAGGCAGAGTTATAGTAGCTCTTCCAGAGCCTTCAATTAGATTACTACTACCAGAAATTGTCGTAATATCTGCCTTACACATACTTAAATAAGAGAGATATTTCTTCTCTTTGAATATTGTATGTGTCGTACATGAATCAATTAAACAAATGTTTCTATAATTAAACTTTGATCCAAGTTTGCTTTGTGAGGTAGCCATATTTTCTTCACATGATTTGACATATAAGAGAAATATACGAATAAACATTAGTATTTTCAGAGATAAGGGGAAAGAAACAAAGATAAATTATTGATTCAATAAAAACTTTAATGCAATTTCGAACAAACTCTAATACAAATAATTACAACAATAACAAACCCAGTATATTCCCACCGAGTGGGGTCTGGGGAGGGTAGTTTGTACGCAGAACTTACCCCTACCTAACAGGTAGAGAGATTGTTTCCAATAGACCCTCGGCTCAGGAAGGGTAATAAGAAGAAGTGGATAGCAAGAAAGGAAGAAAGAGGGAAGAGAAAAGAAAAAGGGAGAAATAAAGGATAAGTAGTACCAAATACTAGCAACAAGGGATATATACAATATCTGAGGTGAAAAAAATCACATAACATAATAAAAATCTAAGAATATGAAGGGACATGCATGCTACTAAGACTATCGGTGAGCAACTAAAAACTACCCACTAACTTTATACCTTAATCCTCGACCTCCACACCCTTCTATCAAGGGTCATGTCCTCAGTAAGCTGAAGCAGCACCATGTCCTGTCTAATCACCTCTCCCCAGTACTTCTTAGGCCTACCTCGACCTCTTCTCAAACTCGCCATGGCCAACCTCTCACACCTCCTAACAGGGGCATCAATGCTTCTTCTCTTAACATGTCCGAACCATCTCAGCCTTGACTCCCGCATCTTGTCCTCCACGGGGGCTACTCCCACTCTGTCTCTGATAACTTCATTCTTAATCTTATCTCTCCTGGTACACCCACTCATCCATCTCAACATCCTCATCTCTGCTACTTTCATCTTCTGCACGTGGGAGTTCTTGACTGGCCAACACTCAGCCACATACAGCATAGCGGGTCGAACCACCACTCTATAAAACTTGCCCTTAAGTCTTGGCGGCATGTTCTTATCACATAAACACCGGAAGCGAGCCTCCACTTCATCCATCCCGCTCCGATGCGATGTGCGACATCTTCGTCAATCTCCCTATTATCTTGTATAATAGACCTGAGATACTTAAAACTCGCTCTCTTGGGGATAACTTGAGAATCAAGTTTTACCTTTACGTCTGCTTCGTGGGTCCCCTCACATAATTTGCATTCTAAGTACTCTGTCTTGGTTCTACTCAATTTGAAACCTTTAGACTTCAAGGTCTGTCTCGAAACCTCCAACCTCACGTTAACTCCGCTTCGCGTCTCGTTAATCAACACTATATCATCGGCAAATAGCATTCACCAAGGCACCTCCTCTTGGATGTGTCGCGACAGTACATCCATCGCTAAGGCAAATAAAAACGGGCTAAGAGCTGATCCCTGGTGCAACCCCATCACCACAGGGAAATGCTCCGAGTCACCACCCACAGTCTTCACCCGAGTCTTATCATCATACATATCCTTAATCACTCTAATGTACTCTACCGGAACGCCACTAGCCTCCAAACACCTCCACAGGATCTCCATCGGGACTTTATCGTACACTTTCTCAAGGTCAATAAACACCATATACAAGTCTTTTTTCCTCTCCCTATACTGCTTCACTAATCTCCTAACCAGATGAATCGCTTCCGTAGTCGAACGCCCCGGCATGAATCCAAACTGATTCTCAAAAATAGAACGCCCCGGCATGAATCCACTAATACAAATAATTACGTAGCTAAAAATAATACAATTATATGTACACTACACATATGACTAATACAACTACATCGAAATTATTTACATGATGTTGTATTAATACATGACTTATAGACTTTACATTAATTTATTGTTAAATTAATACTTTGCTATTTAATATTGTAATTAATAAAATGGACATGATAGCGTACACCAATGCAATTATTGAACTATGTTCTGTACGAGGCTTTATAAGAGTTTACAATAGGTTTTACAACTTACATATGCACTTTTGGTCTTTTTAATAAGATCAATATTCATAATAAAATTCAAACTCAGTAAACCTTGGAGGCTAAGTCTTAACCTTGCCGCATTGCATCTGTTAGCGAGTAACAAACAGACTAAAACCAATAACTTTTGTAATGAATTATTATACTAATTCGGTATACTGATTAATTCTAATTGCAAAACCACCACGCATGTAAATTATGATAATTATATGATGTTTATTCACTAGCTAATACGAATAAGCAAAAATTAAAATCAAATTACTCAATCTTCTTTAACAATGGATCCATCACTGATCAAGTGATCTATTTTTTCATCAGGGTGTTCAAAGAAATCTGCCACATCCAAGTGGGTGATGTCAAATCATTGTCATAGACAAAATTAGCTTCACGGCCATTATTTTTTAGAGATGCTTGATAAAGCTCAACCAAATATTTTGGTGTACGACAAATATTTGCCCAATGCCCTTTTTCACCGCAACGATTGCATTTAGTTTATGAACCATTTGCCTTTGGCTTCTCATGTTTTTCTTTCCACTTTTGGTGGTTATTTTTCTTTGGGGGTGATTAACACCAGGAAAATTTATTCCTTGTCCACGGCCACGACCACGAATAGGGCCACGGCCTTTTTCACGCTTAGCATAATGGTAATACACCTCATCCACTCCAGGCAATAATGTGGATCTAGTGGGTCGATTTTCGTTATTTCTCATGAGCAAGTCGTTGTTTCGTTCAGCCCCAAGGAGAAGAGAAATCAACTCAGAGTACTTCTTGAAACCTTTCACTCGGTACTGTTGTTGCAAGACCATATTGGAGGCATGAAACGTTGTGAACGTTTTTTCTAGCATATCATAGTCAGTGATAGTATCTCCAAAGAGTTTCAATTTAGAAGTGATTCAAAACATTGCAGAATTATATTCAGAAACAGACTTAAAGTCTTGGAGCCTCAGATGAGCGCAATCATATCGTGCTTGTGGAAGAGTGACCAACTTTAAGTTGTCATATCTTTCCCTTTAAGTCATTCTACAAAACAATTGGATCTTTGACTGTGAGATATTCTATTTTCAACCCTTCATCAAGGTGATGGCGTAAGAAAATCAAGGATTTAACACAGCCTTGGGTAGATGCTTTATTTTTATCTTTAATGGCGTCTCCAAGACCCATTGCATCTAAATGGATTTCAGCATCCAACACCCATGTCATATAGTTCTTGCCCGAAATTTCAAGGGCAACGAACTTTCTTTTCATAATATCAGTCATAATTAAAAGAGGAGAAAAGTGATACCTTAATTTTCTTAAAGAGCTTCTTGAGACGGTAGAGTCTCGTGCTTATAACATGAAATAAAACAACAAGAAAAAGAATAATATTGCAAGGTAAAGAGAGAATAATTCTTATTAAATTTTGGAATGAATTACAATAGATAAAACCCCTTTATAACAACAAACTCTCTAAAAGATAAAAGATACATATTTATTCTAATTACAATAATATTCGTGACATTATTGTTAAATGTGGCCATTTTAAACGACACCCTAAATTGCATTTTCACTTCGCCGACAGTTCTTCCATTTTATGGTTTTTCGAAATTCACAATTAAATGTCCGTCAAAAGTACAAACTGGAAAAGCCAACATTGGGTTTCACTTTCACCCAAAGTCCCAAACTTTGCCCACTCGGTTTTTTGGATTGAAATATCCGTCTAACTTCTAGTATCATTTCTATCTTCTACTAGTAAACGAAACCCGAAAAAAATCAGAGTTCTTGATACTTCCCATGAACACAACAAAGCTGATCTGTAGTGCAGCAGCAGTCGCAATAATCACTGTAATTTTAACTTTGAGCTCCAAAAATGTGTACAGGCCACCTTCAATAGCAGGCTCCAAAGACCTTTTATCTAAAGCTGAGGTAATTCAGCTGAAAGGAGCAGTTGGGCCAGAAAGTCTTGCGTTTGACCCAAATGGAGAAGGCCCATATACTGGCGTTGCCGATGGCCGGATTCTTAAGTGGCTGGGAGATTCTCAAGGTTGGGTTGATTTTGCTGTCACTTCATCTCAAAGGTAAACAACCAATCCCAATTCCTTGTTTATTTTGCTCATTTTTGTTTATACTCATATGTTTTTATATTTTGTCATCTTTAGGTTCGTAAAAGTTAAATTCTTTAAACGTGGTTTTAAATGCTTGCAATTGGCCGATTAAATGATCCCTAAGTTGTATTACTATAATTAATTGTTTGGAATGAGATTTTTGAAGTTTAAATGGCTAAGCCTCCTAGGACTCTGGTGTAAAAAAAAATGTATTGAAAGGAAGCAAAAAGTATGATAGAACTTTCAGAAATGCTGCAAAATTGAATCTTGTAAGAAGAGAGGTACTTTTCTCTTTTTTGGGTAAATGAGAACTTGTCGATGACTAACTGGCGTATGGTTCGTACCTTGGTGGATGATGGCCTTACAATGGCATTTTCTTAAAGCTCGTTTCATGCTTCGACTAATAAGTATTGTTATTAATTCTCAATAAAAGCAAAGATATGCTTGCAATTTGTAATTTACTTGATGAATGGTGATGATAGTATAATACTATTCAAATGATAATGGTGGTATGTAGGAGAGATTGCGTCTACCTTGTTTAATCCACTAATACCTGCTACTTTCGACCAGTAAAAGTATGTGGTTACCCGGTCCACCATGGTTTATAAAGATGGAAAAAATCATCTAAGTTTTGATCTGAATCCTGATCATGCATGGTCCATTCCAGCTTCTTTGATTACTCGACACACCTTTAAGTTCCAGACATATTCTATCAATCAATTGGCTAAATTAGTCCTAACTATATCTGCACAATTCTATTCGGGCTTATATTATTCAAGTACTCAACAATTTGACTTTTATAATAAATTAGGGGTTCTCCTAATACTAGAGATTCTCTAAATTTCACAGATCCGTTCATTGACATAACCTCTTAACAAGCTGAACAAATTCTGATAAACACAAGACCTTATGTAAGTGTAACAACAATAACTAAATCAACTAATTGGTATTGCATATGTGGAACCTTTGCTTCCCTGATGTTATGTTCTTAACTAACGCGCAGAGATCTTTAGTGCTTGCTGTTCTTTTGAGATAACCTTCCTCCTTAAGCTCTGGACTAATCGTTTCTTATGATTAATGGAAGTGTCATTTCTGACCATAGCTTAGACTTAGACATGTTTATAAGGGTTCATAGGCCTCTGATTTTGGAATCTATATATTCAGGAGATTGAAGAACCCTACTTTACTCAATTTGTCTTTATATAGTGAGGCGTGTTTTTCGTAGATGGAGTTAACTATAAATTTATGTATTGAATCTCAAGACTTGAAAAACACAGATTTTGGAGAAATTAGTATACCTTAGAAAGCTTTATTGTTTGTCCGTCATGAGTACAGCTAATGGTATATCTTAAGCCCCACTAACCAAAAAAAGGTATGTTAAAAATTCTTAGTCATGAACTTTCGATTAGTTCTAGTTGTATTCTATTAAACTTTCCATTTATCTAACCAAACCTTCTATTTTGGGACGTCCTAAATTATTGAAATGCTTTATAGGTAGGTGTTTTCAGTAAACCTTTAATAAGTTCCATATTAAATTGTACAATCATGTTTCCTCTATCGTAGCATCCTTACATTCAACTTCAGATAATTTCTTCAATAACTTCTTTTAAACTAGAATATGTTATTCATCTACTCATCTTTTTATTTTGCTAGTTCTTCTTATCTGTCACCTAAGGACTCATACTGTATGTCATCTTTTTATCTGATGGTTAGTTTGTATTTGTTCATCTAGGATTTATTAAATCAGATTCTTAAAATAAATGACCCTTCATCTGGGTCGTTATTGAAAGGAGAAGTAAAGGAGCCTTGTCTAAGCAGGGAAGCACTTGAAATTATTTATGCATTTTATTTATGTTCGAGAATCAAGATTATAACATTCTTACTCTGTAAACTGTAAGAGAAGCCTGTGGAGATGGACTTGTTCTTAGCTGTTGCATTTCAAGTGGCCAGTGTCATGCTCTGCCATACATAGTCCTTTCCTTCTAGGAAGATTCGAATAAAGTGAAAGAAAAACAGAGATCTAAAAATTACTTATACCTACTTTCAGCAGTAACTTGTTTAGCAATCAGAAATGCTGGTATTGACATAAGGACTAAATTTAAGTCCAGGAGTAGGTGATAGGTTCTCTTTTCAAGTTACAGGCTTTTCTTCACATATAGCAATTGCAAGATTCTGGTTAGTATACAGGCACAGTTTTTTTTTCTTTTTTCTTTTTCCAATCGGGTAAAACAACATTTATAAAGAAACTTCAAAAAGAGTACCAAGAAAGTAATATACATGCACAGTTTGAACTTTGCATAATGGAGCTAATATCTTTTCTATGTGTACAACTTTCTCCAATTGACAATTTCAGCATTATCTAATGGAATTTGACATGCTATCTTCAAGGAAGGAATGTGTGCGCCCTTTTGCTCCCCATATGGAGCATGTATGTGGAAGGCCGTTGGGCTTACGATTTGATACAAGAACTGGGGAACTCTACATTGCTGATGCCTACTTAGGACTTCAAGTTGTGGGGCCATCTGGAGGATTAGCTACCCCACTTGTCACAGAAGTTGAAGGCCAGCCTCTGCGCTTCACAAATGACATGGACCTTGATGAGCAGGAAGATATAATTTATTTCACAGATACCAGCACAGAATTCCAAAGGAGGTAATTTATTGCCAATGGAGTAATCTGAAATGTGAATCTATTCACGCAAAGCAAATTGGGTGTTATAGTTTGCTATATATGTAGATTGCATGTAAGTTGTCGTTGATAACACAGCAAAACAGAGAGGTCAGCTTCCATTATTAGCTTCCAAGTGATATGCTGCATGTAGTCTTTAGTAGGAAGCTGACACTATGTTGAACTGATATTCTTATGGTCAAGTTGTATTCTTTCTGTAATGAGCAGCTTATCAACCATTGCACTTGCGATGATTGAGCTTTTCAGATGACAGCCTTTAAGCATGAACTGTAGAAACCCTCACCTGCTCTACTTTAAGATAGAGAGATTCGTGCAGGCACTGATTCCAATTTTTCATGTTTTATTTAGGCAATTTATTGCATCTGTTGTAAGTGGAGACAAGACTGGTCGGCTGATGAAATACGACAAATCAACCAAAGCAGTGACAGTTTTACTACGAGGCCTTGCGTTCGCCAATGGTGTAGCCTTGAGCAAAGACAAGTCCTTTCTAATAGTGGCTGAAACTTCTACCGGTAGAATAGTAAGGTATTGGCTTAAAGGCCCTGATGCAGGAAAACATGATACATTTGCTGATCTGCCAGGATATCCGGACAACATTAGAAGAAACTCCAGAGGGGAGTTCTGGGTTGCTTTGCATTCAAAAAGATCACTGCTTGCACAATTGGTCACATCCAATTCATGGCTCGGAAGGACGTTGCTAAAGCTTCCATTCACCTTCCAGCATCTGCATTACCTATTAGTTGGAGGGCAGTCACATGCAACTGCAATTAAGCTAAGTGAGGAGGGGCAAGTCTTGGAAGTTTTAGAAGATGTTGAGAGCAAAACCTTGAAGTTTTTAAGTGAGGTTGAGGAGAAAAACGGGAGGTTGTGGATTGGTTCTGTACTGGTGCCGTTTGTTGGAGTTTATGAATTGTCATAAAGTAGCGGTGTTCGAAATAGGTTTTAGCATTCAACTCCAGCTTGCTGGTAATAAGACTTTCGTAAGTAAAAACTGTTGGTGAATTCTCAGTTTCCTTTGTACTGTCTTGAGTAAGTTTAACTTTGAATTAGAGTTGTTTTCCACCTTGTGGATTGTGGTTTTTTCCTTCATCTGATTTTCTTCTTTTTAGCTTATCATGTTTACTATCTATACTTGTGTTCTTCCCCAATCCGTAAGATATTACAAAGACTGGAAGAAGAGGATAAAGATAATGTAAAAAAGAACGAGGGGCAGTTCGCTACATTGTTAGCACTTCTGTTGGATCATTCTTAATTTGGTTCAGAAGCTGCTTATGGTTTGGGTATTTTGGTTGAGGGAAAAACACTTGGCCGCATCCAAGCACCAAACTAGTAAATGCATGACAGATCTTTTACATTAACTTTAACTTAACCCTGGTCAAATAATACGTATACTTCAATTGATCACGTAATCTTTAACTATGAAAAACTAACCTGGTTTGATAACTGTACCGAGTTTTTCATGTAAAAAATTTACAGGGGACCTATTTTGTCGTCCTTAACTTGTACCATATTAACTGATACCTAATATTTAGGTCACTTCAGATACCACTTCTTCTTTTGTGTGGTTGCTTCTTCGTTGTTGCTCTATTCTTCTTCTTTCTTGCCTTAAAACTGAGATTCAAACCTTGAATTGGTAATTATAAACTGTAGTGGAGAAAACAAAAGTCACCGCTGTTGAACCTAGAGAAAGCTTGCTCGATGGTGATCTTGCCGAAACAGACAAGACAAACCTCTTGTAGATTAGAAAAAACTCCAAATTCAATTTTGAAGTTGCATTTAAGGGATAGAAGAACTTCAGATCCCAATTTTGGCAGACGATGATAACTTAACTGACATAAAGGAGATTAGGACCAAGTTTGGATCGTACACCTTTGTGGAGTGCAATTGGTTGACTAAGAGGAGACAAGTCCGCAAAAGGTGCAGAATGTGATGCAGGACGTGAATCACCTGGGCCTGATGCTGGACGTAGATGACAATGATAAGTCAAGAGTGGTGACCTTGCGGTCGGGGATGTAGGAGGAGCAACTATAGACTCCTCAAAAGTATGTATAGGCAGTATTAGTTGTGGTGGTGCTGTGAGTCTGGATTCCTCACAAGTAGGTACAAGTAAGACTTCAGATATATTAAGATGATAAGAAGAATTAAAGTAAGGTTGAGACTCAAAAGAAGTGACATCAGTTGAAATAAGATACTGATCACGCCCAACTCTAGTCCTAAAAAAGATAAGCAGTCGCTGCAAATATAATTCGGTCTAAAAATCCGGAGTCGAATCCCATAGAGAACTAAGGTTTCACTATAATTGTTCTATATCACTAAGAAGACAAGCTCGAACAACTCCTAAGTTATAAATATTAAGATTCTTATGTCTAACTAATTAACTAAGAAATTAAAGTAGTAAACTAACAACTAGGGATACTAAGAGATGGATACAAGATTGGAAAAGCCTAGAGTTATGATTTTTTCAATTGTCGGAATCCTTCCTACTACGTCTCTTACAATTTTTCTTATGTATTCTCTACTAATCATGAGCACTCGACTTATCGTAATTCTCTCTCGAGCAACTACAATAATATATTAGTCATATTCTCTCGAATTACGCCAGCTCGCACTTTTTCACCGCTCACTATGATCACGTCAAAGTTTCGTTATCTCTAATCCCACTTTTAAACCCGTCGTATTGATCTCTCATATACCTTGGGAGTGACGTTGTTCGACAACAACCTAAATATGCACTCTTTCTCAAGCAATACATAATAAATAGACATAATCAATTGATGGACATTCAATCAACAATAATAAACACGTAGTTGAACAAGTAGGGATATTCAAAGGCAAAATTATATTAAAATATAACAAGAATTCATCGTCCAATAGGTTCTATCAAACCCTAGATGAGAAAATTTAGCTATTCATAATTGTATAAACAATCATAGTAATATTCAAAAGCATTAAACTACAGATTAAAGAAGAACGAAGAGGAAAATTCTTGTGATTCGTGCTCCAGAGTGTTCTGGAGTCTTTTGCCTCTCCAATAATGTATCCCCCTCAAAAAATAAAGTTTAGAAGTTATTTATAAGGTAGAGTTGAGGTCTACACGTCCAAAAATTGCGAGAAAATAAAAGTGGCTCGGATAGCATCGTCGGTACGAGGCACTGTTAGAGGCACCAACATTTCTACGCTAGGCACTGTCAGGGACACCAACGTTTCTGCGTGGGGCACTATCTAGGGTGCTAATGACAGTGTCCTGGACAATGCCTTGAACTTTCTATGGTCATGACTTTTCATTTCCTTGCACGTCTTCTTTCATTTCTCCTTTTTGTAGCTCTGAGGTACCATTTCGTGCAACTTTCTCCGATTCATGTCAACGCATTCCTACACGTGAAATAAGCTCTATTAAGCTCAATTGTCGCACAAATCAGCACCCAAACAACAAGAAAGTAGGGTAAATAACATCAAAATATATGAAATTATAGCATGACATCAGATACCTACGAAGGTCAGGTGAGTAGCAACAATACCCCTTTCGAACCCGAGAATAACCAAGGAAGACTCATTTAAGAGCACGACGAACTAACTTATATTTTTCAGGAGCTAAGTTGTACACAAAACATGTACTCCCAAAAATACGACGAGAAAGAGAGTATAAGGGTGACTGAGAGAACAATAATGAATATGGAATATGATTCTGGACAGCAAAAGAAGGCATTCGATTAATCAAGTAACAAGCTGTAAGAACTTGTAACGACCAGGCCGGTTGTTTCATGAGTTATAGCCTCATTTTCCTCATTTATGATTCTTTTTGTGTTATTGAGCTATATTATAATATGCCGAGTTAGTTGATTCGGGTCCGGAGTGATTTCGGAGGGAATTGAGACACTTATTCTCTTTCTTAGAAGCTTAAGTTGGAAAAGTCAATCGGATGTTGACTTATGTGTAAACAATCTCGGATTTGAATTTTGATAGTTCCGCTAGCTCCGTTAGGTGATTTTCGACTTAAGAGTGTGTCCGGAATGTGATTTGGAGGTCCTTAATGGAATTAGGCTTGAATTGGTGAAAGTTGAAAATTTGGTGATTTTGGTCAGTAGTGGAAAATTTGATATCGGGGTCGAAATGGATTTCTGAGAGTTGGAGTAGGTTCGTGGTTTCATTTGTGACATGTGTGTAAAATTTGCGGTCACTCGGACGTGGTTTGATAGGTTTCAGCGTTATTTGCGGAATTTGGAAGTTTAGAAGTTCTTAAGCTTGAATCTGAGGGTAATGTGATGTTTTGATGTTGTGTTGAGTGATTCGAAGGCTCGACTAAGTTCTTATGTTGGTATATTGTTTGAGGTCCCGAGGGGCTCGGGGTGATTGTGGATGGCTAACGGAAGGTTAGGAACTTGGAAATGCAGCTGAACTGCTGCTGCTGGTGTTTTTCGCACCTGCGGAGAGGGAGCCGCAGGTGCGGAAAATTCTTTTGGCGTATTGATGTGTGGCTAGAATTCATGGTTTAACAAGTTATATGCCTTACATGTTATGTGCGTTAATGATAAAATACACTTTTTATGTGCATAATGGAGTTTATTTCATGTGTAGGTGCATTGGAGATGGAAACCTAGCTAAATAGATATATGAACGTCGAAAATACGATCAAGAGTCGAAAAGGAGTGACCCGGGCTATAGCCGGGCATTTGGCCTTACAGCCAGGCCAACCCAGGCGTTAGTGGGGCGTTTGGACCCTAAAGCCAGGGTCAGCCTGACGTTAGTGGGGCGTTAGAGCCCTAAATCCAGGTCTGCCCTGGCTTTAAGGGGGCGTTTGAGCCCAAACGCCTAGGTCCCGAGGTCCGGTCAATTCCGAGTTTAAAGAGCTTTAAGTGTTTCCCGATTGGAATAGAAGTCTCCTACATGTTTAGGGTTTATTCCAAACATATAAATAGACCCAAAAACGCAACTTGAAGAAGGGAGGAAGCCATTGGAGTGAAGAACAACGTGTGGATTACTACTCAGTGAAGCAAACATTAATTTTCATAGCTTTTACTTATAATTTTGTAATTCAATTATACAAGCTATTTTAGAATTGGTTCTTATGAATATGAGTAGCTAAGTTTCTTAATCTAGGGTTTTGGTGGAACCCGTTGGGGGGTGAACTTATTGTGATATTAATATAGTTTTGATTGGTTGATTAATCTCTATTTGTTCAACTACGTTCTTGTTGTAGTTGATTGAAGGGCCCTTAATTAGCTGTTCCTATTTATTATGTATCTAAATGAGAGAGAGTGCATATTTAGGTAGTTTTTTGGACAACCTCACTCCCGGAGTATAGACGAAAGTCATAACCGAGGGTTTAGAGGTTGGATTAGAGATAACGATACCTCGGTTGCAATCTAAAGTGAACTTTAATGAAATCTAGCTAGCGTAACTTGAGAGAGTGCGTCTAGTAAATTATCATAATTACTTGAGAGAGATTTATGGTAGATAGAGTGTTCATGATTGATAGAGACAACTAATCAAACTATAAGAAGTATCCGAGAAG
>ML377010.1:0-71636 GCA_005239525.1 Nicotiana knightiana
GATCTTAACCCTTCAGGGGAGCGGATTTGTGGTTAGGATAGGAATATACCTAGTCACCGTGCTTAATTAAACATCGTAATCTTAGTGCGTTCTAATAGATTAATTCCATAGGAATATAGGCGTTAATCTATTGAGAATAGGTGAGGAGTGCTTCGGGAGAAGGCTATGAGAGCATTTATCGATTAATTAGCAACCATGAGTGAATTATATGAAAGGAAAAGTTAATTAGAATGCAATATGAGTGGTGAATAGACCACAACCCTGGAATATTTGTCTCTACTGAATACATCACAATAATTCTTGTCACTTGATAATTAGTATTTCATAGAATTTTAGTATAGAATAGTATATCCCTGATTTTATATTGGCTTGGTTAAATAACGATTAGAGTGATTTAGCAAGTAGTTTACACAAGTCCTTGTGGGTAAGATATCTAGACTTAAATTCTTGTATTACTTGTCGACCACGTACACTTGCGTGTGCATTGGGAAATCAACCAACACACGGCCACAAATTAACAAAAGGTAAGTTCGACTAGTTCAAAAAACTTCTATTGGCCCACGTCCACGACTTAATCAAAGCTACGTTCGACGAGTTCGAGCAACACCTATCAGCTTTGGCCACGACTTAATCAAAGGTACATTCGACCAATTCGAACAACACCTATCGGCCCTTGGTCACGACTTAATCAAAGGTACGTTTGACCAGTTCGAGCAACACCTATCGCCCCTTGGTCATGACTTAATCAAAGGTACGTTCGAACAATACCTATCGTCCCTCGGCTACAATTAGATGATAGGAAAATTTTGATCTAACTCAACAGTATGTTCGTCCCATTCGAACAACACATATCGTACCTCGACCTAAACTCGAGTAGAATGTAATAATGAAGAAAACCCAGGAACAAAACACAAGTACAGAAACAATGCACAAAGACAAAAAGGTACAAAACCAAACAAATTATTGTATTTCATAAGAAGATTTTACAAAGACGTTCAAAGATGCCAACAAAATAGATACAATACAAAAGTTGAGCAAAAAAGGTTAACAAAATCAATGGTCGTTGCCACCCCGATATCCACCATCCTCTCCTTCCCTGCCTCAACCATAAGCTGAGTCATACCAAGCACTATCAGCAAGATGGTCCATACCCCCTTCATCATCTTCCTCGGAATCGGATTGAGGTGTCGCAGGATCGTAATCACAGGCAAGTTGGGCCTCGCGAGCTTTAACTCGAGCCTCCTCAAGGGATGTTTCAGAGACAGAGCCGATCTTGATCAATTCATGGATCACGTCCAATCGGGATTCAGCGTGGATCCAGTCCTCGTACCTATCTCAGGAAATGTCAGGAAACTTAGAGGCGTGAGACGCAGAGGGCCGCTCGAGCAATCGGGCATTTTTGGCCTCAAGAACAGAAACTCGCTCGAGAAGATCGGAGTTCTCCTTACCCAACTCTCCAATCCTCTCCTCGAGCCTGTTTCCTTAGCCTCGGCCGCCCAAAGAATGTTATCTTGTTCAGAATAGAGAGTTCTATTCGCCAATTCAAAAACATCAGCCCCTCTTCAAGCCTCTGCCCGAGAGGACTCCGCCTCTTCAAGCATTCGTTGCTTCTCAGCAACTTCCCTCCTAAGAGAGTTGATCTGGAGCTGGTATCCATCCAATTGACTTTACAGTTGAACCACTTGACTTTGGAGGTTACTACACTGGGCCTCCATGCCTTTGCTCAATTTAAGATCCTCTTCCTTCCTCCTCAATTCCCCCCTCCCCCTCTAAGAATGTTGAACCTCTCTACGGCCGCCATCAACTCCTCATCTTTCTTCTTCAACTCTTCCCTCAAGGCCGGCATGTCGCCCTCCTCAGGCGAAGCCGTCTTTGATCGTCTTGGAACTTCAAGTGGAACTCCTGGTATTTACCCTTCAGCTTCTAGTAAATCTCTTTTTGATTCTTCTCTCTCCATGTGCTTTCAATTTCCAGAGTAATAGTTTGAAAATCAAAGAAAAACAAAATTCAAAGCTTAGAAGCGAGTCAAAATAAAAGAAAAAGAATGAGGGACGACTACACTTACCGTGAAAGCGAGGCCGGCAATGCTCTTCGATAGGGTGCCATCAGTCAGTTCTTTGAGGGTCACCCATTCGGCTTCGGAGCAGAGAGGGCCAAGAGCGTTAATCACGTCCTCGGTATTTTTTAGCAGATCATCGATCCATGTGAATCGTAATAGTTATTGAATCCCCCTCCATCCTCACCTCGATTTGAGTATCCCCATCGCCGATCATCTTAAGATCCTCAGGGTCCATGTCAGAATCCGATTCATCACCTTCTTTGACGGCACCCTTGCCTTTGTCCCCATCAGAAGGGGAAGCATCCCCCACCAACCTAGAAGAAGAGGCCTCCTCTTTATCTAAAGGTGCGGAGCTATCACCAAATGCCCCCTCCGCAACCTTCTCCTCATAGGGACACGAAAGCATACTCACATTGGCCTCTTATAACGGAGGTCTCCTATACCCCGTACTCATCCTCTAACGAGTTGACGGCCGAGGGAAAACCACCTCCTACCTCCACGCCTTTCTTTTGTGGGGCCTCAAGTCTGTGTCATGTGGAGAAACCTCATCATCCTCGACGATAATTGAAATCAAGGGAGGAGCGAGCGCAGCATCCTAGAGGGGGCGGAAGCGGAAGGCATAGCAACCTTTCTCCTCCTGAACGAGGGCACAGGTGCCTTACTCCTTCTTGCAGCCCCCCTAGCGCAACCCAGAAGAAGCATAAAAAGATGAGCACAACGGTATATGCAGAAACGAGCATGATGCCAACCAGAAGAAGGAAATTACCTATCGGGGAGAAGGCCAGTCTGGACCTTTAAAAGAAGCTCGGCCAATCACGAATCCCCATAGTATAGGGGATAACTCTTTAGATCCAGTCGGCAAGGTACGCCATCAACTGAAGAGGTCGACCAGTGGCTGCAAAAATAAAGGGTTATTTGACAAGCTCGGAATGAACAAACATTTGAAAAGGTAAAAATATAAGAACAAGTACTTATGGGTGTGGTTCCAGGCCTCAGGAAAGCCTGTAATATCGGCCACGACGGCCTCAGTCTTGACAGAGAAATAGTCGAGCCAGAATTGCCGACTATCCTTTATCATCCATCTTCACTACCAGACATTTTCCCTCACGATGTCGAAGGTTCAACATCGTTCTTCGGTAAAAGTTGGGTGCGAAAAGATGCACGAAGTTTCGCACCGTGACCTCGACCCTGGCCAGTTCGCAAACTTCAATAGCATTTTAATCACTTTGTACACGTAGGGGGCGAGCTGAGCATGGAAAACGTTATAATGGCGGCAAACTCTTCCACCAGCGGATGGAGGGGGAATGAGTAGCCAATGGCGAACAGGTAGGCATAAAGAGCACAGTACTTAGGACGGTAGACGTGTACTTCATCGTTATTAGCAGGATTTTTTCTCATATCTTTATCTATCTTTTCTCCTCGATCTAAGGAGGATCCGAATATTCAAAGGCTTATAATTATCTATCCTTGTCAGAAGGGTTATACAGGAATCTCGCCTTTTTCGGGTGACCTTCGTCCATTTATTTACTTAAATGCCATCTATTATTATTAAATGCTCCCTTCCATATTCTTGAATCATTTACTATATCACTATTGTCGTCATTTATTGCCACTCAATAGCATATGTGGGATCTTACTACAAGAATATTTGGTCTATCTTTTGAACACTAATGTTGGCTAAGATGAACCCTACTTTATTATAAAATTTGGTCGGCAACGTACATCTAAATTTTGGGTCATACAGTTTGAAATTTAGTATTACAATAAGATATAAGGACATAATTGTCAGTTTGACTTGCAAGAAAAACATTTATCTTTTTTTTTTTTGGTTTCACATGCGTTATTCGGTATCTGCGTTGAGGTTCGATTAAATTCGATATCGCACCGTAAAGTCTTGTATTTGGGATAAAGTGCTCCCTAACAAAGACGACTGCATACCCATAGCTCAAACTCAAAACTTCTGATTAAGAATGAATGAGTACTTACAACTCCATCACTGACTATCCTTGGCGAAAACATTCATCAATCGGACTCTGGGAAGGTCCCATTAAGATTACTGTTTTGTACCTCTGAATGGAATGTTCAGACACTTATTACTTACCTCAAGTACAAATTATTATTCTCCACTAATTGAGAAATTAATTGTTTACTACGACTCCACTTTAGAAGAATGTAGGACAATTTGTCTACTGCTTCTGTTCATGGGATCAATACTTGAAAGATTATCTTGGTTCAACAACTATGTACAGGTGATGATTCGTCGCTACACTTGATCTCTTCGATTAGAAAATTAAAGATTAATGCCGGTATTAACATAAACAACTATATGACATAATCTTTTGGACTTCAAGAAAAGACAGTTTCATGCTACGAAGTTGATTAATTGCCATAGAAGTGCTTATCATTTGGTTGACTTTTCTTAAGGGGAGAATGAATCATAATTTCAACAACCATACTTGGTTTGTCTAATGGTACGGTATTATCTGTACCGTACCGTGTCGCTCCGGTTGTTGGAGTAGGGGTGGGGGATTCGGGGTGGAGGGTAAGGGTAATGGTAGGATACCCAATTTAGTACCCTTAGTATCAGTATCAGAAGTATCCTTAAAGTAACATATCCGTACCGGACCCGTACCGGTACCCAACGGTATTTTTATTTATTTATTTTTTAAAAAAATACAATCATTTTTGTACTGTTAGCCAATGGCTATTTTTAATGGCAACGGCCAAAAATGGTTATTTTTGCTCCCTAGCCCCCCAACATCCCCTCTAACCCCTAATTTATGTTTTTAATCTCTAAGTTTGTCCAAATACACTTTAGCCCTATTTTAAAACTATAAATACCTCATTTCATTCTTTCAATTTTCATTCAAAAACTCTCATATCTTTCTAATTCTCTATCTCTAATTGTAAATTAACGTCGGGTCATCGGCGTTTGGTACATTCGTTCTAACTCATATTAACTTTGGCATTTATTTTTGTCATACTTTTGTTGCTATTTGTTATAATTTTAATCATCTATCATTAAAAATAGCTCCTAGAATGGTTTTAAAAAAGTGTGTAATAGATCTACTAAGAATAATGCTAGGGAGGGGGTCCTCGTTTTGAAACAAATCCTAACTAGTCCAGTTTTAGGAGTTACATACAAGAAACGTATAATTCTGCTTTTCCAGATTTTCCTAGAATAACTGTTAGAAATAAAGTTTGCTATGAAGATTTGCTGAAATATTTGAAGAGAAGAAACTTTGGTCGTCTAGAAATAATTCAAGAAGACAACAATGCATGTAGTGAAGTACTATCTATCGGAGACAACAGGGACCCAGAAAAACAAGTGCTATCGATTTCAAGCGAAGAACCGATAGAAATTATTGATAATCTCCGTAAATTGAAAGAAATATATGTAATTTTTATAAGTATTGAAATAAAAGTACTGAATTTTTCATCCATTAAAGCTTGTTTGTAGTTAAATTATAATTTTTTTAAATTTTTAATTTAAAATTATAGCCAAGTACCCATAAAGTACCGGTACCACACCCTTAGGACCGGTAGGGGTACTGATAGGCTGTCAAATACCTTGACCTTACCAAAATAAAATTTCACGGAGGAATACTAAATTTTCCAGAACTACGCTAGCTGGCACTATCTTATCGGGTACTTTGACCACATTAAGGTTTTGTTATTTTTAAACTCACATTTAAATCCACCGTATTAATTCCTCACTACGTCATAAGGAACGTTGATCAACAACTGCCTAAATAAGTACACGTTCCCAAGTAATACATAAATAGGCACAATCAATTGAGAACTCTTCAACTAATTAAAACAAGCACATAGTTAAACAAGCAAAGAATTCCAAAGGATAAATCATATTAAAACGTAATAATAATTCATCCTCCAAAAGGTTTCATGAAAATCCTAGATAAGAAATTAGCTACTCATAATAGTATGTAAAATTACAATACTAAAATTCATAACCACTAATAAAGAATAGGAAGAAGAAAGTGAAAAACTCGTAAAAAAATTCTCCGTCTTGCTCTTTGTGCGATCTCGCCTCCAAAAGTATTGTCTCCCCCCAAAGTAGTGTCTCCCTCAAAAAAAAATTTAGAATGTATTTCTATCAATTAGGGTTTGTATAAGGCAGAACGAATTAAATCATTCCGACCATAGGCGTGAACTCGCTTTTGAAATTTTTTCATTTCGCGAAGCAATCATGCATTTGCTTCACTAAAAACAACTTGTTTTTATGTCAGTCACCTTGCATATAACCATCTTCGTCTCATCTTTCCTACTTTTGAGTGTTTTATCCACGATCAGCGCGCGGGAAGGGTCGTTGGCCGGTTGGGAAAGCTTTATTATACATATATTCTTCTCTAAATTCCTTTTTTCAGCTGCTTCATTAGGATAAGGAATGGGACCCGTCGTCGCCTGAGACATACACAACACACAGTGCAAGACTTCTTCCATTGTCTAGGGTATATTCCTGTATTCCATTCAGATGGGTTGAACAATTCATGTGATTGTTTATGGTTAACAATTGTATCCTCATCGATTAAACATAAGAATTCAAAAATGTGTGCCTTTCTTTGGATTGATTCTTTCGTTATTGTTCACTTATGATTTGACCTACGACTGATTTAAGGACATATCACAGACAACTACTTGAATTTAATTAAGGGGTCCTACTCGAGTGCAGTCATTCATAGGTGCAAGGTACTTTACTTACTATTATAAGTGGATGACTACAGTAGATAGATCTGGCTTTCTTTACTTAGAGAGAAGTCCTAAGCTCTTTCTAAGTTTAATATATAGAAAGTTTGGAAAATAAGTAAAATCTCCAGATCAAGAGGTTGAGGTCTGAACTCCGGCGGAGAATACGTGTCAAGGGTCTTTGATNCATTTTTTACTTAGAGAGAAGTCCTAAGCTCTTTCTAAGTTTAATATATAGAAAATTTAGAAAATAAGTCAAATCTCCATATCAAAAGGATGAGGTCTGAACTCCGACGGAGAATATGTGTCAAGGGTCTTTGATTTCATGCTCCTGAAGGTAGGAATCAAATGCGAGATGTCGTGTGTTCATACTCCGCTGCAGAATGGGGTGTCCGAAAGAAAAGACCGACATATAGTTATATTTGAAATAGCTTTGACTTTGATGATAAATAATGGTATCAAAGATCTATGGGTTGAAGCATTTACTATTATATTGTATTTAATTAACAGATTGTCATTTTCTGTTATCAACAAACAATCTCCCTTTTCCTCTCTGTATGGTCGTGATACTTTTCAGGGGAGATCACTACCCTTTCTGAGACATCTGTCTGGGTTACTTTAAAATCAATCTTCAAAGCACAGTTCCGATAGTACAGTTCAAGGTGCCGGTAATAATCTTCAAAAATTATTCTATCTTTGTTTGCCGCCTCAAGCGAGCACTTTATGGCCTTTAAAAACACCCAACCTATACAAAGGGCTATAACTGTCCACTATATGAGCTTTCTTCTAACAATTCCTTATTTGGTATGTCACAAAATCATGAAGCGAACTCATTCTATACAATATCTATATGGGGGAAAAAAGATCGAAAGTCATTGAGTAATGAGATTTTCTTTTTTAGAGTAGTCATAGAAAGAGAATCGAGGGGTATGCAGGCATGAGTGCTCAGGTATGTCGTCAGTCTAAACTCCTAGTAGTCTTTTTCAGTTGTATTTATTTTAAGGAAAAAAGAATAAAGAAAGTCCCCAGGAGCGGAATGGCTGTCCAACCCCCCCAAATACAAGAGAGAGGGCACTGCTCTTAGCCTATCGTAACAACAAAACAAAACTGCACATACCAGAAAAGAAATTGACTATATTCCTAGAACGGAATATAGACATTGGTACAAGAGAAGGCTCAAGGGACCTCGAGCGTAATATACGCTGCCATCAGAGAGACTTGAGCCACAACTTAACCCATGGTTGAAGAATGAGGCGATCAAGAAAGTCCTCCCGGGAAAAAATATCTGAAGATCTTCTCTTTCCTTTTCATTACAAACAAAGTGAAGACGCTACTTTTAACCCTTTCAAGAATGAAGGCCCGCGCAACACTCGATGTTAACACTCCCAAACTGGAAATCTTAACCACAGTTTTTATGATAACGGGCGACGGAAGCATACAAAGATAGTGAGGCTTCCATCATTTAGATCTAGGGCGATAGAGTGCACCACATATACGATAGGAAGCAACCTCAATCAATAGGTCAAAGATAGAAATATGGTAGCAATAACATCTCTAGTCATTGAGAAAATCGAGGTCTTTTCCACATAATGGTGTCAACCAAAGACCGGAACATCTTAGCAAACACTGGAGAGAAGTCCCTAGTAACTTCGTCGCTCTAAAATGATCTAGCAAACTCCAAAGTATGACTTATAATAAATAATCTTTCAAATAAAAAACTTTTCTTTAAATATAGTTATAATACATTGAAACTATATATTACGCCAAGTGGCCGTCACCTTCTCGCCGACGATCACCAACGCCAAGAATGGCATAGTGCTATTTTGTGCACTCAATTATCTCCTTTTTTTGCATCCATTTTCATGCTATGCTCAAGAATGGACGAGCCCCCGGTTGTTCCATCTTTTCCTTTTGCAGTAAATTCGCATCTTTTGATAACTTATCATCGCAACTTATTCTTACATACAAGAGACACCTAATAAGCATATTTCACTTTAAAAATTATGTAATATTTCCCATGACACATACGACATATAAAATAAAAACAAATAAAAAAAGATACACTTTTGATTAGTTATCATCCAACTATATGTGGAAATAATGAGTGCTTGCAACAATTCCTAGCCAGTGCGTGAAAGTATTAATGTCAAGGCGTAAGAATTTGAGAAGGTAGAATACTTAAAATGTTATCCAGAACAACCTTGAATTGTTTAAAAATCAATACATGCAGAGACAGACCCGCGGGTAAGGTAGGGGTCAACCACTGCTATTAGTGTCATTTTGATATTTTTAAATTATTTTGATAATTACTTAGTACAACTTTTGAAATATATTTCAATCATTAAGGGGTAATTTAGTAGAATTTATTAGGGAAAATAATATATATATATTAGCTTTACATTATTAATCTTTTATTTCATAGAATTTTTAATTTCATGTATCATTAATTAGTTATACACCATATTTAATACTATACGATTTAAATTGATATGCTAAAAACAGTGTTCTCTTTCTAGATGTTCAGGCAGGTACATTACAAAACCTGCAAGATTTGAAGAGAAGGAAGAATAGTGATTGATATAGGGTTCTGCATTCATCCCTAAGGCATCGCTTTTTAAGCTGCCAAAGAGCCAAACTTCAGACCCAAGTATCTTATGCTTTCAAGTGGAAAGATTAAAGCACCAATTGAAAAAATTCAAAGAAAAAACCAAAAGACTTGGATATGAGTTGCAAATAATTGAGAATCAAACAATATGTTTCCTTCTATATCCAGATCTAATTTCTTGTAAATACGCCAAAAATAAAATAAAATAATATGGGCATTCATGCATCTCCATTCCAAAAAAGAGAAAAAGGGAACCTTTTTTTTTATAAATTCGGGAGGTTAAAGAGGTCAGCGTAAATAAGAGCAAGCATTCAGAATGAGTAGGAGGTTAGTTATTCCCTTTCATGAAATTAATCGGATAATTATAACATCATCATCATTATGCTTGCTCCATCAAACAAAAACAATCGAATATCTTAAAAATTAAATCAGTAACTTTTTAAATAAAAGTTTTTTTCACAAGTAAGAAGAAGAACCCATCAGAAAGTTTGGATCTTTACATCAATTTCGGCACCAAAGGGTGCCTCAGACGACCGTCGTGAGAATTAATCCAAAACATCATCATTCGGCTTAACAGATTTTACCAAGAATAAGCTTAACATAAGAATAAGAAAAATACATAAATGAAAGAATTGAAGACGTAATGAAACTTTAGAACAGCAAAAATCTACACTAATTCCCATTAGAATAAGCTTTTCAGGGTTTAAGACCGCAGCAAAAGAAACAGAGGATTGGAACTTATTTATAAGGATAGGAACGTCGTGTCAATAGGGTTTAACCTCGACAACGCATGTTTGCTATAGGGCTTTAACCGGTGGTTCTTTATGGATCATGATATAGTACATTAAGCCCAAAAGACAGAGCCCACCTGCAAAAATTGTATGGGGCGCCTTATTTGGTCGCCCCTATTTAATATATACTCACTTTTTAAACAATTTCATGCCTCTTTCTCCTCCCCTTCACCTCCTTCGTCTTCTTCTTCTTCTTCTTCTTCTTCTTCTTCAGGTGATAATTATTTTATATGGTGGCTGTAAATATATTTTAATATAGTTTATAACGTTTTACCATGGTGAGCTGTTATGACGCTTTATTTTTTACTATTGCTTAGGGTTTTTTCTTCTTATTTTTCTTAATTGCAAAACGGGTTCATTAGATTTATTATTGTTTTGACAAATTGATGATTGAGGTTTGTTCCTGATGATATTTGGAGGTTATGTTTCGAATTTGAGCTCATTTGGAGTAGATTTAGGTATTAAATCGTATATTGGATTGTTATAATTCGAAGAACAAATTTATGTTTCTGGATTTATTGGCCTTAAGTGAATGAAAACCTTTGTTGCACTTTAGATTTTTTGACCTTACGTGCATATGAAGTGCAATTTTGCACTTCAAACTTATTGGCCTTAAGTGTAGCAAAACGTTTGTTGCACTTTAGACTTTTTGGCCTTAAGTGCATCTGAAGTGCAATTTTTCACTTCAAACTTATTGGCCTTAAGTGCATCTGAAGTGCAAATATTTACTTCAGACTTATTAGCCTTAAGTAAATGAAAACGTTTGTTGCACTTCAGACTTTTTGGCCTTAAGTGCATCTGAAGTTCATAGACTTATCGGCCTTAAGTGCATCTGAAGTGCAGTTTTTCACTTCAGACTTATTAGACTTAAGTGGATGAAATCATTGGTTGCACTTCAGACGTATTTGACCTTAAGTGCATTTGAAGTGCAATTTTTTCACTTCAGACATTTTTTCTTTTAACTTCAGACCCAACAAGCTGAGGTTGATCATAAAGTGGATATGCTTGTAAATTTTTTTACAAAGTGGGTATAGGTTCAATTATGACCCCAAAACCGAGTATAGATGCAAAAGACATACACTAATATAAGGGAGTATAATTTGGTTGGGGGGAGGAGGGGAGGGGGGAGGAGGAGGACATAAAAAGTATAATAGCTTTAAAAAAGAATCCCTAAAAATTTGCTCAATCAGAATCTAAACAAAAAGATACTCCTAAGAATAAGCAACACTCCTGCAAATTTTTAAAAAACTAATTTTAGGATATGCGCGTTGTGCGCGTGGCCCATATTGATATGTACATATAATCTCTTGCAGATAAATTTTAAGAAAATTATAAACTTTTGAAAATGATGAATATTCATCTTATTTAGTCGACAAAGTAGAGGATGGCCTAAATAAGCATGAAAATAATAAAGATAATTTTCAAATCTCAGTGATCAATTATGTATCCGTTTCATTTCAACAAGTATCTATGAACTAGATATGTTAAATGGGTCGACCCGACCCGAACCCGAACATGTTGGCTCTTGGCCCATGGGTCCTTAACCAGGCCAGTTCAGTTCACTTTCTTATAGGGGCCGGTCTGAATTCGACCCATTACCCGACTCAGACCTGTAACCCGTAATCCCTTGACCCGGGCCCTAATGAACCGAATCTAATTTAATTAAAAAAAATTTAAAAACTAATAAATGATAAAAAATTCAAAATTTATACATATATATGAACTTGAAATTACTATATGTCCTTAAAGCCAGTTGGAATAAAAATGAAAGAAAAATCATACTTTATTAACATTAAAAGTTGAGAAACATATGGAATTCGACTATTTCTATTACTAATTGTCTAAAACATATGGAATCCGACTATTTCGATAAGACGCCTCATAGTGTCTCGTACTATATTCTTTTATCAATGTTTGATTTAGTTTTTACCACTTGTCTGAATATTATATATATATATATATATATATATATATATATATATATATATATATATATTGTAACGACCCGGCTGGTCGTTTTGAGAGTAATAGTCGCAATCCCCTATTAACTACTTTCCTCATATATTTTTTCTGCTATTTTGACTTGCTGGGAGGTTTCGTTTTGGTTTTTGGAGTGTTTTGGGACACTTAGTCCCTAAATGGGAGCTTAAGTCTTAGAATTTGGATCGTAGTCGGAACAATGTGAAGACAGATCTGGAATAGAATTTCGTCGATTCCGTTAGCTCCGTTGGGTGATTTTGGACTTAGGGGCGTGTCCGGATTGTGTTTTTGAGGTTCGTAGCTCAATTAGGCTTGAAATGGCGAAAGTCGAATTTTTGGAGTTTTGGACCGGTAGTGGAATTTTTGAAATCGGGGTCAGATTCCGATTCCGAAATTTGGAGTAGATCCGTAATATTGATTTTGACTTGTGTGAAAATTTTGGGGTCAATCGGATGTGGTTTGGTTAGTTTGGGCATCAATTGTCAAATTAGGAAGTTTCAAGTTCTTTAAGTTTGAATCGGAGGATGATTCGTGATTTTAGCGTTATTTGATGTGATTTGAGGGATCGACTAAGTTCGTATGGTGTTTTAAAATTGATTGTTATATCTGGTTGAGGTCCCGGGAGCCTCGGGTGAGTTTTGAGCGAGTATGGGCTTTTCGACACTCTAATGTTGTTCTGGGGGGTCTTTGGAAGTGAGGACCGCACATTTTGGGAGTGCTGAGGCAAAAGGGAAGTGAGGACCTCAGGGGAATTGTGAGGACCACACAATTTTGTGTGCGGCCACACTCAGGAACTCTCAGATTCGCTGGTCCGATTTCGGAAGCTTATATCTCTTGATCTACGAGGAATTTTGAGATGATTCAAAAACAAAAGTTGTATCCCTTTGCGTCTAGTTTATAGAAAGGTAAGGAAGTCATCATTTGGACATCTATAGAGAAAGTTATGACCAAAATACAAAATCTTGGCAGTGCAGTCACCAAGGAGCTGGGATGTGCGGCCGCACTTGAAATTGTGCGGACCGTACATGGCGAGTTCAGAGAATGTACTATATAACCGAGGCTTAGGTTATTATTTCATTTTTGGATTTTTCAATAAATTCATCGGGGTAAGTGATTCTAACTCGGATTTGGTTAATATACATGAATATATCACTGATTTCATCATTTAATTAGTACTTGGAGATGGAATTTTGGAACTTTTTTTTTTTTGTAGAAACTTCATAAACCACAAGTTGGGAATTTGAAGGTCAAGTTGTGATCGGAATTGGCTAATTTTGGTATAGTTGGACTTGCGAATGAATGTGTGTTCATATTTTGTGACTTTTACCCGATTCTGAGACGTGGACCAGGGGAGGCGTTTTAGGGAAATTTTTGAATTTCTTATTTAAGTCTTGGTATCATTAATTATATTAGTCTATTATAGTTATACTTATGATATGTAATTATTTTTGGCTAGGTTTGGGCCATTCGGAGTCGGATATTCGTAGAAAAGGCATTGCTATTGAGTGATTGAGCTTTGTTCGAGGTAAGTGGCTTGCCTAACCTTGTGTGGGGAATTCCCCTTAGAATTGGTACTATTTTAGATATGTGACCGCAGTGTACGTGAGGTGACGAGTACGTACACGGGAAAATTATTGTAAAAACCTGATTTTCACTAAATAATAACCTATTTTTCTTCTTATTTGAGTTATACCAGCACATGTAGTATCTTGTTATCTTAGAATAGCATGTCTACTTGCCTTAATTGCTTATCTGAACTCTGTGCAGCATGTTTAGTGAAATATCTTGTTTTCCTTGACTTATGCTTAGTCTAAAGCGTAGGTTCTCTTGCTATAACTGCTATTTCCGTTGTTTGAGCTGCATATATACTTTGGGACTACGAAACGATATTCTCTTAGATCTTCTTGTTCTGCATATTTATTTTGGGACTACGGAACAGTATTCCGGTAGATCCCCCTGTTCTTCATATTTACTTTGGGACTACAGAACGATATTCCTGTAGATCCCCCTGTTCTGCATATTTACTTTGGGACTACGCAACGGTATTCCAGTAGATCCCTTTGTTATTCATATTTACTTTGGGACTACAGAACGGTATTCTAGTAGATCCCCCCTGTTTTGCATATTTACTTTGGGACTACGGAAAGGTATTCCGGTAGATCCCTCCTGCACATTTACGCTTGGGATTAGGGGAGGGTATCCTGGGAGATCCCCTATTGTTATCTCTATGTACTGAGCTGTTGACTTTCTATGATTTCATTCTTGTTAAATTTCAGTACTTATTGTTATTTCAATATCTCATTCTGTCTTAGTTTATTATATATATACCAGTAGGGCCCTGACCTGATCTCGTCACTACTCGACTGAGGTTAGGCTCGGCACTTACTAGGTACTGTTGTGGTGTACTCATGCCCTTCTCTGCACATATTTTTCGTGTGCAGATCCAGGTACCGCTTATCAGCTGCCAGAGCATCAGTTGTGGAGCCGCCAGTAGCTCCAGTTGTAGGGCAGGTACCGAAGGCGCCTGCTATTAGCTCCGGACTTCAGGAGAGCTTAGCACAGTTCTTGAGCATGTTTGGTACATTGGTTCAGGCGGGGTTGATTCCGGTTGTACCAACTACATCACAGACCGGGGGAGGGACCCAAACTCCCGCCGCCCACACTCTAGAGCAGCGAGTTCACGTTGGTCAGGTTTCAGGTGTCATGGCGACACAACCTGTGGACCCATTTAAGCAGGTGGTAGGGATCACTTGCCGGGTAAAGGACAGGTGGGTCCAGGAGAGAGAGGACATACGGGGTCAGGAGTGAGAGTGCAGGGAGGCGAGGAGACCTCATAGACTGGAGAGATCCACTGGTCCTTATTTTGGACTCAGGGTACGACATGGTAGAGGTTTTGTGGGCCAGTCAGTTCAGTTTGTGTTTCAGGCTTCACATAGTGTTTCAAGTGTTCATGGGTCTCAGGGTACCGTACTGCATAGTTCCCACAGCCACGTCAGCAACAAAGTTGTTTTGAGTGTGGCGACACTCGCCATGTGGTGAGGATTTGCCCCAGACTTAGGAGGGGTACACCTCCATAGACTTCTCAGGCACCGTGTGCCCCACCGGGTCCTCAGTCCATGATTCCAGCACCAGCTGCTACTCCACCTGGTCAGCCAGCTCGAGGTGGAGGTTGGGGAGGTAGAGGTCGCCCTAGAGGGGGAGGCCAGGCTAGATACTATGCCCTTCCTTCTTGTACAGAGGCAATTGCTTCTGATTCTGTCATTACAAGTACTGTGCCGTTCTGTCATAGAGATGCATCAGTTCTATTTGATCCAGGCTCCACTTATTCCTATGTGTCATCTTATTTTGCCCTGCATTTGGGTGTATTTCAGGATTCTTTGAGTTCCCCTGTTTATGTGTCTACTCCTGTAGGAGATTCTCTTATTGTGGACCACGTTTATCGTTTGTGTTTGATTACTCTTAGTGGTTTTGAGACCAGAGCCGATTTATTATTGCTCAGCATGGTAGATTTTGATGTTATCTTGGGCATGGACTAGTTATCGCCCCATTATGCTATTCTTGATTGTCACGACAAGACCATGATGTTGGCTATGCAAGGTTTACCGCGATTAGAGTTGAGGGGTACCTTAGATTACACTCCCATTAGAGTTATTTCATATCTTAAAGCTCATCGAATGGTTGATAAGGGGTGTGACACGTATCTAGCCTATGTGAGAGATGTCAGTATTGATACCCCTACAGTTGAGTTAGTACCAGGAGTGAGGGATTTCCCTAATGTGTTTCCAGCTGATCTTCTGGTCATGCCGCTCAACAGAGATATTGATTTTGGCATTGATTTGTTGTCGGGCACTCATCCCATCTCTATTCCTCCTTACCATATAGCCCATCCTAAGTTTAAGGAGTTTAAGGAACAATTATAGGAATTGCTTGATAAGGGATTCATTCGGCCCATTGTGTCACCTTAGGGTGCTCCTGTCTTGTTTGTGAAGAAAAAGGATGGTTCTATGCGTTTGTGCATTGATTATCGCCAGTTGAACAAAGTCACAAAGAAGAACCGTATCCTTTGCCTCGTATTGATGACCTATTTGATCAGTTACAGGGTTCCAAAGTGTTCTCCAAGATTGACTTGCGCTCAAGTTATTATCAGTTGAAGATTCGGGGGCCAAATATCCCGAAGATTGCTTTCAGGACTCGGTATGGTCATTACGAGTTCCTTGTGATGTCTTTTGGGATGAACAACTCCCTAAAAACATTTATGCATTTGATGCACATCGTATTTCGGCCTTATCTTGATACTTTTGTCATTGTGTTTATTGATGACATTCAGGTGTACTCCTGGAGTCGGGAGGATCATGAGCAGCACGTGAGGACAGTGCTTCAAACCTTGAGAGAGAAGAAATTTTATGCAAAGTTCTTAAAATGTGAGTTCTGGTTGGATCTAGTGGCATTTTTGGGTCACGTAGTGTCGAGTGGAGGGTTCAAGGTGGATCCGAAGAAGGTGGAGGTAGTGCAGAGTTTGCCCAGACCGTCCTCATCTACAGAGATTCAGAGCTTTCTTGGTTTGGCGGGTTATTACCGTCGATTTGTTAAGGTATTCTCATATATTGCAGCACCTATGACCGGGCGGACCCAAAAGGGTGCTCCGTTCAGGTAGACATAGGAGTGTGAGGAGAGCTTTCAAAAGCTCAAGACAACTTTGACTACAACCCAATATTGATATTGCCTACAGGTTCGGGGTTTTATACTGTTTATTGTGATGCGTAGCGAGTTGGTCTCAACGCGGTGTTGATGCAGGACCATAGGGTGATTGCCTATGAATCCAGACATCTGAAGGTGCACGAAAAGAACTATCATGTATACGACCTCGAGTTAGCTGCTATTGTTCATGCCTTGAAGATTTGGAGGCATTATTTGTGCAGTGTCCTTTGTGAGATCTACACTGATAACTGGAGATTGCAGCATCGGTTCAAGTAGAAGGATCTTAATTTGCATCAGTGGAGGTGGTTAGAGCTACTTAAGGATGATAATATCACTATTTTGTACAATCCTGGGAAGGACAATGTAGTGGCCGATGACTTGAGTCGCAGGACGGAGAGTTTGGGGAGCTTGGCATATTTACCAGCAATGGTGAGACCATTGGCACCTGATGTTCAGGCCTTAGCCAACCAGTTTGTTGGATTGGATATTTTTGAGCTTAGCCGAGTTTTGGATTTTTGTGGTCTCCTAGACTTCTCTTTATGATCGTATCAAGGAGCGTCAATATGATGACCCCTATCTGCTTGTCCTGAAGGACAGTTCAGCGCAGTGATGCTAAGGAGGTCACTATTGGAGATGATGGTGTATTGATGTCACGACCCGAAATTCCCACCGTCGGGATCATGATAGCGCCTAACATCACACTTGTCAGGCAAGCCAACATTAGAGATTATTTAGCCATTTCTTTCCCTTTTTAGTAATTATCCGTAAACAGGAAAATTAAAGCGAAATGATCCACTGTCACAATTCACGATCTTACTATGATTTTTCTACTATCAAATTGTCTGAAAGACATTACAACTATTTTGGAAATAAAGGAAAAATAGTAATGTAGATGTATATAAGGGGACGCCAGGGCCTGCAGACGCCAGTAGGACTACCTTGGGTCTCCGAGTTGTATAACCTGAGCCAATCTCTCAATCAGCCACTACCTGCTCCAAAATCTGGACAGGAAGTGCAGAGTGCAGTATCAGTACAACCGACCCCATGTACTGGTAAGTGCCGAGCCTAACCTTGACGAAGGAGTGACGAGGCTACTGCAGGAAATTCACAATATAACAATAGACAGTTATATCTAAAATAAAAAGGAAGCAGGATAATGTGAAAGCAGTAATTTGCAAAAATAAATACGTAACTCAAGTGTCTTATCAGTATCCAGCTATAACCAATACTTAAGTGAAATGTAAAACTACCGAATAACTTATACAGTTAGAGAAAAATACATAAACACATAAACTGATGCGACGCGCATCCCCATCCCACCAGACAATACAAAATCCTTCCTTATACCTCTGTAACAATAACATTAATATATATATCGACCCGAATTACCCTCCTAACGGTCTCGTGAAGGCACCTAGTCCCTAAGACTAGGTAAGCCTAAAACTTGAGAAAAATAAGGCAAAACAATAATATAAACAGTAAAGAAGAAACAATATTATAAACTTTTAGCCGCTCGGCATTTACAACTTTTACTTTCCCAAAACCCGGAACATCACAAAGTCACAAACTCTGAACTACTGTAGCTCTATACAAAGAAATAAGGAACATGTATATATATATCTCCTATATCTGTACTAGAGTAGGAAGGGGACTCGTGAGATCCTGCGGACGCTGCAAAATTACCTCGCGGTCTCCTATATAGCTGCTAAGATATGCCTAGCCACTATACTGTCTGCTGGTACCTGGATCTGCACATGGGAAAAATGGGATGAACTTCATAGACCGAATTATTGAGTTTTGCTTGGGTGTTTGACCTCCGATTTGAGAGATTCTTATATGGTTAGACTCACGAGTGAATGAGTGTCCGGAAAATATAATTTTTACCCGATTCCGAGACATGGGCCCGAGGGACTTTTTGGGCAAATTTCCTAATTTCGCATATTAGCTTAGAAATAATTAGCTATTTTGTTCCCTTGAAGTGATTTTTACATTATGCAATGGATTTGAATAGATTTGGGCCACCCGGAGTCGGATACTCATGGAAAGAGCGCGGTATTGAGTTGATTAGCGCAGTCAAGGTAAGTGGCTTGCCTAACTCTTTGTTGGGGACAGCGTACATGGGGCAGCGTGCAACCCGATCTCACCATATATCAATATCAATATGATCATTCATCCTTATTACACCATATCAATCCACCCTTATTCCTCATGTTGCAGCGTGCAACCCGATCCCACCGTATAATAGCAATTCACCCATATTCCTCAATATATCACCCTTATTCCTCCTGTTGCGGCGTGCAACCCTATCCCACCATATCATAATAAATTACACAGAGTGTATAGAAGTTTCACAAAATTTACACAAGGCCCTTACCAACACTTAGAATTTAAAACAAGGCCACGAGTCATATAATCAATAAAACTCTATACAATTGGTACTACTCAGTGAGATCAAACTAGGATATCACAAAAATGCCTATAAGAACAACCTACGCAAATAACGGGGAACAATAATTATACGGGGTAACAAATATCTTCAACAAGGGAAGCACAATATATAACAGGTAGAAATTAGGCATGAGATCACAAGTAGAGATGTAACAATTAAATCAGGGGAGAAAACAATATAAAGAGAACGGAAAGAAACAAGTGAAACAGGTAATTTGGCGGCGCATAGGTACTCGTCACCTCACGTATACACCGCTCGCATGCTTTATCATATAGCAAATAAGGAAAATGTTCCTAAACCCTCAAGTCAAGGTTAGGCACAACACTTACCTTGATCCACAGGCCACACACTGCTCAATTACCGCTTTTCCTCTAGATTCCAACTCCAAACCACTCGTATCTAGACATAATTAACTTAATAACATAAAATATTGCTAAAGAAATCAATTTCAATATATAAATTTAGGTTTCCCAACATTTCCCCTAAAAAGTCAAAAATCGACCCCACTCGCTTGGTCAAAACTCGAGGTTCGGACCAAAACCCATTTACCCATTCACCCCCAATACCGAATATGTAATTAGTTTTGGAATCCGACCCCAAATCGAGGCCTAAATCCCCAATTTTCAAAAAAACCCCCAATTCTCCCAAAAATCCCTAATTTCTACCATGAAAGAACAAGGTTTAGGACTAGGAATCTAATGGGAGATGATGGAAATTGAAGGAAATTAGTTAAAGTGTACAAACCTATGATTTGATGTTGAATTCTCCTTTCAAAAATCGCCCTAGGTCGAGTTCTAGTGAAAGAGTAGTAAAATTTTGAAGAATTCCCGTTTCTGGTCTGTTTTGATTCACTGGGCAGCCCTTCTTTGCGTTCGCGAAGGTCCTGTCACTATCGCGAAGCAACGACTCTATTAGCCTATGCATTTGCGAGATACTCTTCGTGTTCGCGAAGGATTATTCCCACCAACCTACGCGTTCGCGAGCCATGTGTTGCGTTCACGATGAGTATAGTCAGTTCCCCTCCCCTAGGTCCCGTTTCTTCGCGTTCGCGATAGACAGTTCGCGTTCGTGAAGGGTAATTCCCCCGTTTCTCCACGTTCGTGACCCAGTCTATGCATTCACATAGAGTAAAATTTCCTTCCAGTCGGGTTCTCCTTCGCGATCACGAGAGTGACTGCGCGATCGTGAAGAAAAACAAATCAGACACTAGGTTCAGCAATTTACACCAGATTTTCCAAGTCCAAAACATCCCATAGCCTATCCGAAACTCACCCGATCCCTCGAGGCTCCAAACCGAACATGCACACAAGTCTAAAAACATCATACGGACTTGCTCGTGCAATCACATCGCCAAAATAACACATAGAACTACGAATTTAGCACCAAATCGCATGAAATTCTCAAGAACACTTTAAAATTCCTATTTTCACAATTGGACGTCTGAATCATGTCAAATCAAATCCATTTCTCACCAAATTTCACATATAAGGTATAAATATCATAAAATACCTGTACCGGGCTCCGGAACCAAAATACGGACCCGATACCAACAAGATCAAACATTAACCAATTTCTTAAAAATCATTAGATTTTCAGTCTTTAAATTTTCAACAAAAACTCATATCTCGAACTAGGGACCTCAAATTCAATTTCGGGCGTACGACCAGGTCCCATATTTCACTACGGACCCACCAGGACCATGAAAACACGGGTCCAGGTATGTTTACTCAAAATGGTGACTGAAGTCAACTAAAATAAACTTTTAAGGCCAAAAATTATTATTTTATTAATTTTCCACATAAAAGCTTTTTAGAAACACATCTGGACTGCACAAGCAAATCGAGGAGGAAAAATGAGATTTTTAAGGCTAAAGAGCGTATAATTGAGTTCTAAAACATAAGATGATCCTTTGGGTCATCACAATCTCCACCTCTAAAACAACCATTCATCCTCGAACGAACATAGAAAAGTACCTAAACTGGTGAATAGGTGGGGATATCTACTCCGCATGTTCGACCCGGACTCCCAAGTAGCTACCTCAATAGACTGACCTCTACACTGCACTCAAATCGAAGGATAACTCTTCGACCTCAACTGACGAACCTGTCGGTCTAGAATAGCCATCGACTCCTCCTCATAAGTCAAATCCTTGTCCAACTAGACAGAGCTGAAATCTAACACATGGGACGGGTCATCATGTTACTTTCGGATCATGGACACATGGAACACTGGATGAACTTTTGAAAACCCCAGAGGCAATGCAAGTCCATAAGCCACCTCTCCCAATCTATCTAGAATCTCAAAAGGCTCGATATATCTAGGGCTCAACTTGCCCTTCTTCCCAAACATCATGACACCCTTCATGGGTGAAACCCACATCAACACTCTCTCCCTGACTATGAATACCACATCACGAACTCTAAGGTCGACATAACTCTTTTGCCTGGATAGAGTGTCGCGCCCCCTCTTTCCTCGCGGAGATCGGGTTTATGATATTCGGTTGAGACAACTCTTTCCTTTTGGGAAAGGGGTTTGTGTTTTTTGAGATTCGCCACCTAACGATTTTTAAAGGTGCGTTAGGAAACCAAAGGGTTTCATTTACAACTACGTTGTTAACTAGAGATAGGGTAAGGGATTCAAATTATCCAAAGGGGAAGGTGTTAGGCACCTCTCAGGATCCACAAGTGTGGTTCCCGGCCAAACAGCTTTTGTGAATTTGAGCAAGTAGAAAATAGGAAATTAATATTTAAACAAGTAAAGAGTTTTGAAAGACTCATAGTCTAAGCACACATGTGTTACTAAAAGTTTTGAAAATACTTAACATTTGAGCAAGGTTTTCGAAAGAGTTATGATCTAAACATACATATAAAGGATAGGGGGGAGTCCTAGGTTGTTTGTCATATGGATCACATCAGTACAATACCCGGTAATCACTACTCAAAGAGGGTCTACACGTGGTATTAGCGCACCGGTCATCATATCCATATTATACCCTTTCCCACCCCGTGAAAGTAACTAAATCGAGTGTTAGTCTCGACCTCTATTGCATGTTGTTACCCGTCCCTTCTATTAGTCCCGGAGGAAATTAGGACTCCTATCCTAAAGGGAGGTGCTAGGCAGACCCTCAGGTTTAAAAGGTAAAAATTCTAGGGAGACAGATAACAAAATAAGTAGGGCTGTAGATAAAGGGAAAGCATAGAAAGCAGATAAAGGCTCAAGTATTCCTCCACACATAGTACACATAAACAGCATGACTCATACAAAGTTAAGGTCCAGATTCATGTTCAGATCCTAAGCATGGTATCTAAGTGATAACACAAAGACAGATTTATTGCATAACTTAGAGATGAAGTCTTAATCAGGCTTGCCTACTGGTTTTAAACATGCTGACAGTTGAACACTAATCATAAAGGACAGTTCTGGTTTTATTTCTTTATGGATGATTACCTAAGACTTTCCTAGGCGTGTAGCAGTTATGACAATTTCAGGTCGTTATACCTAATAACTTGCAGTTCTAAGTGTTTCAAATATTCAGAGACTAATTACCAGTTTGTTAGAACAAGAGGACTGTTTTATACATCTTTATTTAGACTAAGTGTAGTTAAATGAGTACGATTCTATAACATGATGTCTAATGCAGAATGATGCATATGCAGTTGCTAAAACAGGATATCTAAATACACATAGAATCACATCATTATGCACAATTTCAGGAATAACACAGGTGACATATTTTAATGGTTATTTACCTAGAACAGGATCTCTACGTGTATAGCATGATGAGACATGATTGCAGTTTTTGTTACCGTTATTGATCCTGTGAGCAGGATTCTAAGCGAAGGAAAGGAGTGATGACATGCTGAAGAAAAGTAGATGTATGAACCTAAGTGACATGGTATCTAAATGCATGGCATACTTGATTTCTAGACATGGTTACTAGTGCGCAAAAAAATAAACCTAGAAAAACATGATATCTACCCATACTTACACTATAGCATGCATATCCCCACCCATTTCCACTATCCAACCCCAGAATCACTTTTACAAATTATTACAATCTGAATATGAATTACATAAGGAAAATAAGAAGTTAACTATAGGGGGCCTTCCATTGTAGGCCCAAATTTCCGGATCCTCAAATGCCATTTTTTCACAACCCTTCACATGATCCAGGTGTGTCAAAGTTCCCTAAGGATCTCAAGGGATCCCAGACAATGCTCACACCCAGATTTCATAGCCAAGATAGAGTAAGTGCAATGTGGAATGGCCAACCTTTGTGTATCAAAGTTCAGAGGGAGCTCAAGGGTCCCAAGGCAATGCTCACACAGAGGGGGCAGAACTTAAGGGGTCTAAGAGTATAGTGGAAGTTCTCATAGGCGAGTAAGAGAAGTTTTAAAACAGTTTTTGAGAAAGAGAGAGGTTTAATGAAAATTAGCTTGAAAAGGGTAAGGAAGTAGCACAACCAACATACTCAAAAACACACACAGAACAATTAACAGGAATTAAGACAAGTTCAGCAACCACAAGCAGGGAGATGAGGGATTGCAGACAAGTATGAAGCACATAGGAACAGGCTTGCACACAAGTAGGCCCTCAGAAAAGTATTACATGAATTAAACTACCATAGCACATTCTATCACAAAATTTTCATGCCAGAAGCTTAACAACATTAGATTGAGGGATGCCAAACGGGTTCACACATTAAGTTCAGGGAAGGGGTTCAGGATTACTTAGTAGCTATGGGGATCACGAATACATGATAATAATGTACTGGGTTAGGGAGTAAGGCCGAATTGTAGTAAACAAGTAGGAGAAGCAGTAGACATGCTGAAATAAGGGAAGGGTAATCACATCAATGAACTAGCAAAGAGGCATGCTAATAGTAAGGTAAACAACATAACCATAAGTAAAAGCATAAAAGAAATAAGAGAAAGTGCAATACGAATAAAAACATGTTGTTTTGGATGCTGTAAATCAAATAGAAGACATACCAGTCTAGAGTGAGAGAATAGAACAGTAGTGTGCAAGGAAGTAGAGCAATAGGACAGTAGTGTGCAGAGCAATAGAGCAACAATGTATTAGAGCAATAGAATAGTAGAGCAGCAAGTTACTCAGTCTTGGATTTCAGCCGACTGAGTAGCCAGTAGTCAATAAGAGAAGCAAGAGAGAATGTGTAGAAAAGCAAGAGAGAGCAATAAGTATGCTTGTGTGTGTGTGTGTGTGTGTGTGTTTGTGTTAATGAAAGAGTAGTGTATTTATAGTTTGAAAACAGGTAGCAAATAAGGTAAAAATCAAAGTTCATTTGTGATTATAGAAATGTATACCAATTAGAACCAAATCAGTAGAAGGACCTCCTCTAATTAAGGGGTTAGAATTCAAACGGTAATAAGCAGTGATAAATAAGGAGTGAAGTCATGTAAGACTGAACATGACATATAAAGAAACAAGCATAGTATAGAGCATATAATAGAGGCTAGGTTCGACAAATTCTAATTAAGGAAAATGTCTAAGAATCAATTTGACAGCATAATTAACCACCAAAAAAGGCAAGAGAATATTTAGGGGTTGAAATCAATAGAGTATCATACGAAATCAGTGAAGAATCAATCACAGTGATTCAAAGATGGAAAATAGTGTTGATTTAAAACCAATTTATGAGAACAAGCGTAATAAACACTTAGTAGACAAAATCAGACTTTAATATGCCAAAATAGGGTAAAACGATATAAGATTAGGGATTCACTTAGAACACAATATGAATCAACAGAGTAAACATGACATAGGTGGAAGAGATGAAGAGCCATAAACCCTAATAGGCAAAAGTAGGGTAAAATCACAGAAAACTCAAGATGCTTGTGAAAATCGGGCACACATGTTGATAGAACAAACACATTACCTTAGAATCTAGGGTTAAAACCAAGAATTTAGGGTTTCAACAAAATAAATCAAACAATAAGGGGAAAACCTCAAATAAACGTTTAAACATAATGAGAATCACAAGATAATACTAAAAATCAGAAAGAAAACCGTTTAAAGGGGTTTAAGAACCCTAGTTCTTAAAAAGATAAAGAATCGCTTAAAAAATAGAGCGGTTTTAAGAGAGAATAAGTGAAAACCTCAGAATAAACGTAGATCTGTCACAGATTTAGAAAGATCGGAAGATCTTAGAACTTGGGTTTCGAGAGAAAACCCAAAGAGAGAAGATAGACTTAGATGTTACCGGCGTTTGGCCGGAAAATGCAAGAACCTTACTCGAACGACCGTAGGAGGCCGGAAAACATGGCATGGGACTAAAGGTGGGAGTGATTGCCTCAGAGTCGCTTGAAAACCTTCATCAGTGACACAAATGTGAAAGGCGGAGCCTTAGGGTCGAGGAGGGGTGAGAACCCCATGGTTTTCAGCAAGGGAGGTGGCCGGAGAGGAGAGACAGAGCTCAAATGGGGGAAGGTTATAGAGAGTCCCAGAGAGGGAGATAGAGAGACGGGTGAGAGAATGAAGCGGGGGAAATAAGAGAGGGAGGGTAGTCTTAGGGTGTTAGTTATGGTAGGTAGAGATCTGGGCCGTTAATTTGAGTTAATGAATGACTCAGATTAAAGGGGGGATTGGGCCGGGTGAGGTTGAAGATTGGGCTGGGTACTCATTGGGCTAAGGGGTCCGGGTAAATTGGGTTAAAATTGGGAATTAAAATGGCTAAAAGTTAAATACCCATAAAAATAGCCAAGTAATTAATAAAAATGGCCAATAATCATATAAAAATGAAGTTGAGGCTAAATAGACGAAATTAAAGTGATTAATTAATATTAAGACATAAAACACCTAATTAATGATTTAAAATGGTATAAATGTACAATTAGGCTATAATTGTAAAATTACTGTAGTTATAATTAAATAATGCCAACTTGGTTAATTTATGAAATAATTAAATGCTAATAGGATTAAAAAAATGATATATCGAGCTAGGAAATATTTTGAAATTATTTACAATATAATTTATGAATAATTATTGAATTTAAAATACTGAATAAATTGGAAAAGAAATTAATAAAATATGGAAAATTATGGAAAATACCAGTTATTATAAAAAGTGATTTTGAAGGCACATATGCAAATTTTAAAATAGTTTGAGGAAAAATTGGGTATCAACAGCTGCCCCTCTTTACCCGGGAAGGATGAAAGAGTTGTCGGGTAAAGATATGATGGCCAATTTTGACCGAGTGGAGTGGTTTGGAGAGATTCCGGCCGTACCCTAGTTTCTGAGTTGCCTACATATCCCTGGTTTTACAGGAATCAGGCTATATGTAGTTCAGGAGTCATCAGTGAAGTATACCGATGAAGTTTTACAAGAACGGACGCAAAGTATAGGGTTAGGTGCACAAACGACTTACGTGGTTATTAGGAGAACTGGAGCGGGACTGCTCCTGCCGGGATGGCAGTTTGCTCGCTGGATTACCTGCAAATAAATAATACAAGCATATATTGTGCGTAATTTAAACATGATATAAATTCCCATTGGACCATGAACGATTTCTTCAGACGGTTAAGGATGACGTCCTCAGACCATGACGTCCTGGGCTATGAATTGCTTGATGCAGGATTCACAGGCCATGAAAATGATGTTCTCGGGCCATGAGGATGGTGCCTCCGAACCATGATGCCTTTGAATAATGATATGCAAAATTGAGAGAGATCTTCAGGCCATGACATGATGTTCTCGGGCCATGAAAATAGTGCCTCCGAACGATGACGCCTTTGGATAAGTTGGCGATGTTTCAGCCCATGAAGAATGTGGTAGTATGATGCTGACAAGACAGAGCTCAGTCTTGCGAATTGAAGGGCAGAGCTTAGCCCGTAGAAAAAGCTAAATAAATAGTTCTTGAGATAGCGTTCGAATAAAAAGTAAATTGGGGGCAGAGCTTAGCCTCGAAAGGCAGAAAAGTAGCCTTATGCAAGTGGAAGGAAGAATGGTAGCCTTATGCAATGCAGATGGAGGCAGAGCTTAACCTCGGAAGGCAAAATAGTAGCCTTATGCAAATGGAAGGTAGAATAGTAGCCTTATGCAATGCAGATGGAGGTAGAGCTTAACCTCGGAAGGAATAATAGTAGCCTTATGCAATGCAGATGAAGGTAGAGCTTAACCTCGGAAGGCAGAATAGTAGCCTTATGCAAATGGAAGGCAGAATAGTAGCCTTACGCAATGCAGATAGAGGTAGAGCTTAACCTCGGAAGGAAAAATAATATCCTTATGCAAATGGAAGGCATAATAGTAGCGTTATGCAATGCAGATGGAGGTAGAGCTTAACCTTGGAAGGCAGAATAGTAGCCTTATGCAAGAAATAAAATGATAAACGATAGTAGAGTTTCTTAGCTGATAGCAGGTTGTGGTAATATTACTGAAAGCATTATGACTACGAAACATTATTTGTATGGGCTTATAGCAAATGTCGCCATGTGTAACAGTTTGAGAATCGTATTTTGGACAAACGTTTCCCTTGGTGGACAGTTTGTTTAGGGATTTTACAACCTTAGTGCCTGCGTCCAAAGAAAAATCATGAGTTTTGTAAGGGGAAGGTTAGTTCGTATCCCCTCCGACTTTGCTTGACTTGTTCGGCTTGATCTGATGATACTGTCTGTATTATTGGGGTAGCGTTGCTAGACAAACCTGTTTCAAAAACAAACATGCATGATTTTGTAAAAGCATAATGTATAATTAAAAAAGTAATTTTGGGATGAACCGACGACCGTGACACGGCTCGGGACATTTCAACCTCTCCTGCTACAGAATTTTGAGGGTCCTCCTCAAAATTCTGTCCCAGTTTGATGGGTTGACATTTTTGACTGCTGCTCATGCGGAGATAGTACCCGATGAACCATATACGGACCCTAATAGTTGGGAGAGAACTTCCCTTTGGCTTCGTCTTGATGTGGAAAGATCTTCTTCAACACCAGCTGCCCTGGAGTGAACTGTCTCGACTTGACTTTCTTGTTGAAGGCTCCAGACATTCTGTTCTGATAGATTTGACCATGACAGACTGCATTCATTCTCTTTCTGTCTATGAGGGCTAGTTGCTCATAACGGCTCTTTACCCATTCTGCGTTGCTGAGCTCAGCTTCTTGTATAATTCTTAGAGATGGAATCTCAACTTCGGCAGGAATAACAGCCTCAGTACCATAAACTAGCATATAGGGAGTTGCCCCTGTTGAGGTGCGAACTGTGGTGCGATATCCCAATAAGGCAAGTGATACCTTCTCGTGCCACTGCTTGTGCCTTTCAATCATCTTTCTTAGTATCTTCTTGATGTTTTTGTTGGCGGCTTCTACAACTCCATTCATCTGAGGTCTGTAAGCTGTGATATTCTTGTGTTTGATCTTGAAATCCTTGCACATAGCTTTCATCAGGTCACTGTTGAGATTGGAACCATTGTCGGTGATGATTGATTTAGGAATCCCGATTCGACAAACAATACGGTCGCGGACTAAGTCTGCCACGACTTTCTTAGTCATTGCTTTGTAGGATGCTTCTTCGACCCATTTGGTGAAATAATCGATGGCTACCAGAATGAACCTGTGTCTGTTGGAGGCGGCAGACTCGATTGGTCCAATAATGTCCATGCCCCAGGTAGTGAACGACCATGGTGAGCTTGTTGCGTTGAGATTTTTTGGAGGTATCTTTATCATATCAGCGTGTATTTGACAATAGTGGCATTTCCGGACATACTAGATGCAGTCCGTTTCCATAGTCATCCAAAAGTAACCAGCTCGGAGTATCTTCTTTGCCAGAACAAAATCGTTCATATGCGGGCCACATGTCCCAGCATGAATCTCCTCTAGCAGCTTGGATGCTTCCTTTGCATTGACACAATGTAATAATCCCAAATCAGGAGTCCTTATATATAGGATTCCTCCGCTGTGAAAGAAATTGTTGGATAGTCTTCGAAGTGTGCGTTTCTGAGTGGGATTCGCAAGCTCCGGGTAATCTCCTTTCGCCAAATACTCTTTGATGTCATGAAACCAAGGATTTCCGTCTGCTTTCTCTTCGACATGGGCACAATAAGCTGGCTGATTATGGATCTTTATGGGAATAAGATTAATGAAATTCTTGTCCGGGTGTTGGATCATTGAGGACAAAGTAGCCAATGCATCGGCGAACTCATTCTGGATTTTGGGGACATGCCGAAATTCCGTCTTTGTTAACCTCTTTCTTAATTCCTGTACTTGGTACAAATACGACAATATTTTGGAGTTCTTGGTAGCCCACTCTCCTTCTACCTGATGTACCAGTAAATCTGAGTCACCAATGACTAACAGCTCCTGAACGTTCATGTCAATGGACATATTGAGCCCTAAGATACATGCTTCATATTCTGCCATATTGTTGGTGCAGGGGAATCTGAGTTTGGCAGATACTGGATAATGCTGACTGATTTATGATATTAGGACTGCTCCAATGCCAATTCCCTTGATGTTCGCCGCTCCATCTAAGAACATTCTCCAACCGTCATAGGATTCTGCAATGTCTTCTCCTATGAATGATACCTCTTCATCAGGAAAATACATTTTCAGAGGTTCGTACCCTCTGTCTACAAGGTTCTCAGCAAGATGGTCTACCAGTGCTTGTCCCTTGACCGCTTTATGAGTCACATATATAATATCGAACTCACTCAGTAGGATTTGCCACTTGGCTAGCTTGCCCGTGGGCATGGGCTTCTGAAAGATGTACTTCAATGGATCCATCCTCGATATGAGATACGTTGTGTAGGCACAGAAGTAATGCCTCAGCTTCTGGGCTACCCGAGTCAAAGCACAACAAGTGCGTTCCAATAGAGAATATATGGCCTCATACGGAGTGAACTTCTTGCTGAGATAATAAATGGATTGCTCCTTTCTTCCTGTTTCATCGTGCTGCCCCAGAACGCAGCCGAAAGCTCCATCTAACACTGCAAGGTAGAGTAACAGAGGTCTACCTGGATCAGGCGGTAACAAGACTGGTGGTGTTGATAGGTATGCCTTGATTTTGTCGAAAGCCTTTTGACAATCATCAGTCCACTTTGTTGTGGCGTCCTTCTTCAGCATCTTGAAGATCGGCTCATAGATAACTGTAGATTGTGCTATGAATCGGCTGATGTAATTAAGTCTCCCCAAGAAACTCATCACATCTTTCTTGTTCCTGGGCGGTGGTAGTTCTTGAATGGCTTTAACCTTTGATAGATCCAATTCTATCCCTCGGTGGCTGGCAATGAACCCAAGCAACTTTCAAGCAAGAACCCCGAATGCACACTTTGCGGGGTTCAACTTCAGATTGTATCTCCGCAACCTTTTGAAAAACTTCCTCAAATCTTCCATGCGGTCAGTGGATTTCCTAGACTTGATAATAACATCATCCACGTATACCTCGATCTCCTTGTGAATCACGTCATGGAAGATGGTGGTCATAACCCTCATGTAGGTGGCCCCTGCATTCTTCAGGCCGAATGACATCATCTTGTAACAATACACTCCCCATGGCGTTATAAAAGCCGTTTTCTCAGCATCTTCCTCATCCATACAGATCTGATGATAACTAGCGAAGCAATCCACGAATGATTGTAATTCATGCTTGGTGCAATTGTCAATCAGGATATGTATATTTGGAAAAGGGAAGTCGTCTTTCGGACTAGCCCGATTGAGATCCCGGTAGTCGACACAGACCCTGACCTTCCCATCATTCTTTGGTACTGGCACAATGTTGGCTAACCATGTCGGGTACTCAACTACCCTGAGAACCTTGGCATTGATCTGCTTGGTGAATTCTTCTTTGATTTTCAAACGCATGTCGGGTTTCAACTTCCTGCGCTTTTGTTTTACCGGGGGACACATTGGATTGGTTGGAAATTTGTGAGCCACAATAGATGTACTTAGACCAGTCATGTCGTCATACGACCAGGCAAATATGTCCTCATACTCCTTTAGAAATTCTGCGTATTCTTTCTTTTCTGACGGCGACAAATGAATGTTGATTCGTGTTTCCTTGATGTTTTCTGAATCTCCCAGGTTGATGATTTCAGTCTCGTCCAGGTTGGACTTAGGTCTGTTCTCAAAATTCTCAACTTCTTTGACAATCTCGTCAGGCATGTCATCTTCTTCTGAATCTACGTCCGTTTGCTACATTGTCTCGTTGCATGTCACAGTCATCGATTCATCAAGACATGTAATAATAATGTTGTATAGGTAAAGCAATGAGAGAAAAATGATAGCAATAAATATTGATTCATAAGAAAAATAAAAAATGCTTTTTATAAACTGAACGATTTTTTTTGAACATTGAAGATCTTATTGCAGGAATTAAAATGCGAAAAAGGAAATCATTTTGTAAAGAAAACAGTGAATAATGCTTGTTTTAGCCTTGCTACCCCGAGGTTCGTCGGGCTTTGGTTGTCCTGATAGTCCAATTCTTGGGGTACGTCCCTCTGCTCACATCCTGTATGGAAGGGCCTTCCTCCCCCTCCTCATCGAGAAGAACATAGTAGTCCATATCACTGTCCTCCAGAAACAAGTTCCTCATTGCTGTAACTGCTTCTTCTTCGTCAGATCCATAAATAACGTCGGCCTGTTGGAAGGTCTGCTCCAGATGCGGTATTGGTTGCTCCAAAGGGTAATAGGGACCGCGCCATGGTGGCGACCAGTTTTTGAATTCTTCCCAAGTGTATTCGTATCCCAAACCGAAAGTGGTGCCGTGCTTCTTGAGTTTGATAGGTTTGGAGATCCGCTGAAGGTTCTTGCCGAGCCCTTTACCTGGCTTGTACCCTCGCCAATTCATCATACTTACGATCTTGCTATCCCACCAATTGTCTTTATTGATAGTGTTGACCCGTTCAATGTGGTGGTAAGTTTCTCCGCCCGGCTTCTTTCTTCCTTAAATCACCGGAATAGTCTGGTGACTGTAAATAGGGTTGCTACCGTCACCATGAATAATCACCTCTTGGTGGTTCCACTCGAACTTCACTGCCTGATGTAGCGTTGATGATACGACCCTAATAGCATGGATCTAGGGTCGTTCCAATAACATATTGTAGGACACTGGCACATCTATCACTTGGAAGTCCACCTCGAACCAGGTTGGCCCCATTTGCAGGCATAAGCTGATCTCACCAATGGTGGACCTCTGAGATCCATCGAATGCCTTCACGCTGATCCCTCCATCCTTTATCTCATGAATCCCTTTACCCAATTTCTTGAGCGTTATCAACGGGCAAATGTTAAGACTGGATCCCCCATCAATCAGGATTCTGGTGATGAAATAATCTTCGCATTGCACAGTTATGTGTAGTTCTTTGTTATGGCCCATCCCTTCAGGAGGCAGCTCGTCCTCATGGAAAGTGATCTTGTGATTCTCTAACACTTGGCCCACCATATTAGCCATTTCTTCACTAGTGATGTTGTTTGGCACATAGGCTTCGTTCAACACCTTCAATAAAGCATTCCTGTGCATCTCGGAATTCTACAGCAAAGAGAGGATGGATATTTGCGCTGACGTTTTGTTCAACTGGTTGATGACCGAATACTCCTTGGCCTGCACTTTCCTCCAAAGTTCGTCCGGACCTGTCTCAATAATGGGAGGCCGATTGGAAACCTGCCTGCTAGATTCAACTAGATGTTCAGGGGTATAGACTCTACCAATTCTTGTCATACCCTGTCGCTGCAACAACTTCTTCAGTCTTGACTTTGCATTTCCTTCTCGCCTCGGCTGTATAGTCCCATGGTACAACATCTGTATAGAAAGGTGGTGCGGTTGATATCGCCACTAGAATTGGCGTAGCTACCCTCACTTCGAATGGAACATGTGCCTTGGGTGGCAGGACTGCAACTTCAAATGGTGCGGGTGCATTTTCCGGAGACACGAACTCAACTTCAATTGATACTAGTGTCTTTGCAGGTGACGCTGCTTCAAACTCAAGAGGCATGGACATATTTACCTCAGTATCCTCAAACGGTTGAATCTGGACTATGATCGAGTTGAGAGTGACTGCAGGTTTCTTTGGATCATCGCCTTCTGCGATCAACCCGATTGATCCCTCGGGGTCCCAATCATCTTCTATTTTAATCAAGTGGATGCCTCCACCCTTATGGTCCGGAAGAGGATTGTTACGGATGTTTGGAGCGGATTCCTTTTCCATGATGACCTTGTTGTCAATCAGGGTTTGTATCTTGTCCTTCAAAGAGCGGCACTCATCGATGGTGTGCCCTTTCATGCCGGAGTGGTATGCACAGGACTTGTTTGGGTTGACCCATTGAGAAGGATTCTTAAGGGTTACAGCAAGGATGGGGGTGACATAACCAGTAACTTTGAGCTTCTCATACAACTGGTTGATGGGTTCAGCGATGGCAGTATACTATTTTGGAGGTCTGCGATCAAAATTAGGACGAGGTCTAGGGAAGTTTTGACGGGTAAGGGGTGATTGGTAATGAGATGGTTGGGAATTGTAAGTGTGGTATACAGGAGCAGGTTGTGAGTATCTGGGTGAAGCAGGTTGATATGTCGATGGTGGAGGTGATTGATAAGTTGGTGGTGGAGCTTGGTATGAGTTTGGTTGGTAATTTGGTGTTGGTTGATATGTGAGTGGAGGTGTTGGGTAAGTTTGGTATTTGAGTGGGGATTTGGTTCTTTGTGCAACCATCACGGCTCCCACGTCTCTTTTCTTAGACACACCACCAGACTGCAAAGCCTTGTTTGTAGCTTGCAAGGATTCAAAATTTTTAACCATACCGCTCTTGATACCTTCCTCAATCTGTTCACCTAATTTGATAATGTCAGAGAACTTGTGGTTTTCAATCATCATCAACTGTTCATAGAACTGCGGGTCCTGGGCCCGGACAAAGAACTTGTTCATCTACTCCTCTTCTAAGGCAGGTCTGACCTTAGCAGCTTCGGACCTCCAACGAGTATCATACTCGCGAAATGTCTCTGTGGGATTCTTTTTCAAATTCTAAATATAGAACACGTCTTGTGCGTTCTCTGTGTTAAATCTAAATCTGTCTATAAAGTCAGATGCCATGCTCACCCAATTCAACCATTTCTTGGGATCTTGGCTGATGTACCAAGACAATGCATCTCCTTTCAAGCTCCTCATGAATAGCTTCATGCAGATCCTTTCATCCTTCCCTACTCCAACCAGCTTGTCACAATAATTTCTCAGGTGGACTCTTGGATCACCCGTACCATCAAACATTTCAAACTTATAAGGTTTGTATCCCTCGGGCAGTTCGACATCGGGTTGTATGCAGAGGTCTTCAAAGTTCAACCCTTCGACTCCCTTGATTCCTTCGACGCCTTGAACTCGGCTAGTCAGCTTCCTAAGTTCTTCGGCCAAGTTCTTGATATGTAGGTCCTTTTCATCAGACTCAGGTGTGTATGTGATAGAGGGAGTGGAGTGTGGCATGGTCTCCACATATATGGGATTGTTATGAGTGTGGAAATGGTCATTTGTGGAGTTCTGAGGTTCTGGGATAAGAAGTGGGGTGTTGTTTGGAGTATGGCAGGCATTGCAGTGTACTGGAAGAGTTTGGTTCTTTGGTGGGGTGGCGTGATGATGAGCTGTGGGATGATTTTGATGCTTTGGGATGTTTTGAGGAGGTGCAGGATTCTCGATGTTGACGTCTGGGACGTACAGGGAGAATGACAGGTTTTCCAGATTTCGAACTTGATCAAGCTCTTCTTGGAACTTTAACAACTTTCGTTCCAGCTGTGACATAGTTTCATTCTGAAGCCGAATACTCTGGCCATCCGTGGCCTCTACCCGTTCAACCACATTCTCATTTTTGTTGTTTCCTGAATCTTCCATTTTCTTTTTGCCTTTGTTCTTGCCTTTGGGAGGACTAAGAAGAGGAGAGGGTGGAGGGCCCCTGGATCTTATAAGATAGGATGATGATACCAAAGTACACGAACTAAAATTTGGGGAGGAGAATAAATAAAGAAAGAGGAAAACAAAAACAAAAGTAGCCAAGTCAATGAGGATTATGAAAAGTATTGCGGTATTTAAACAAATAATGCGGGAATGTAAAGTGCGTCCTAATTTGGGGACCTCTTTTGTGCCCGAGGTAAGCCTAGCAACAAATTGATTTGGAGAACTTAAGATGCCAAATTCCTCCTTTTATTGATGAGAAAATAGACGAACCCCAAAACGACACTAAATAAACAGGAATAAAGGTCACTAATGGCCATTGGCCTTATTACATTGATAAGTAAAAGAAAGACATTCCTAGCTACTTGGTCCCAGAAGGAACTTCCCCAGACTCGACATTCTTGCTTCCCTCGTACAGCTCCCCCAACTCGCGAAGCCCCAGCAACATGTATGCTCTGGTTAGATGCCCTCCGTCAGTCCCTCCAGCCTTGTGACAGTCTTCAATCCTTTTGTAATTTTTTTTCTCCAGCTCCCCTATGCCTTGCTCCAAATACCTTAACCTCTTGTTGGTGCTGATAGCCATATCCTTCCATTTCTCGATCAGTTTCTTGTTAGACTCATGTATTTCGTGGTGCTCATCCTCACACTCACGGATCCTCTTGAGCAGTTGGTTGTTTTTGACTTGTGCCTTGGCCTTTTCTTCTATAACCCTGTGGCCCCGAACGAACCCTGGCTCGCCCAGACCACCCCAATTTTCTGCCAACCAACCAGGATAGAAAGGGGTAAAACCGGCATGGTATCTTTCTGGCTCGATGGTGTACTTCTCCATTATAATCTTGCAGTGCCACATGTGCTGGGCTTGGCACTTGTGAGGACTATCATCATTTTGGAAGTCAGCTCGAAGATGGCTCATCTTGTCGACTCTGGGTATGACTTTCTTCCTACCTGCTTGCCTCATAACTCGAAGAGGGATGTAAGGGTATGTTCCTCTTAGACCAATTAGTATTAGGAACGGTGCATCTCTGGAACGGGCGATGAACTCCTCTGTCGGAAACCACTCGAACATCCACTGAACCTGTTCTTCAGTTAGATTACCAAAGAGCTCGACCCATCCTTTGGCATTCTCAGGCTGAGCAAACATGTCGGGGATGTAATTCATTCGCTTTGGATGGTGGAAAGCGATGTGGTCATCCAAAAATTGTCGATGAACTTCTTGTCGGTACTCGCGCTTTTGGAGATGTTCCATGAGCCAAAGCTGAAGTAGTATTGCAGCCTTCGAAGTGTCTTGCCCCTCGTTGAGACTTTTCCAAGGCTCGATATATGTCTGCAATGATCATGGGCACAATACTGAAGTCTTGCCCATCAGTTCCTTCCATTAGTGTCTTGGTTACCATGGCCAATCTAGTATGGATTCTCTCCTTCTTTATTGCAAACACAATCAGATCGAAGAATCAAAACATGAAGACGAATACTCTACAATAGATGTGTCCCAAGGATGTGATGGAAAACTCGTTGTGATAAGTACGGTATGATTTTCTATGACTGTACCTCTCGTACAAGTAGTCAAAAGGGATGTATGACTTTTGTAAGTATACCGGTTCTTCATTCTTCTTCAGACCCATCATTTTGAGAAAACCTTTGCCTGTGCGGTTTTCAGGCATTAGCAACCCCAGGGTTTCCCATACTAAGCCAGCCAGTCCTCCTATTTCCTCCAGCAAAGGTGTCATTTCAATGCCCCCAAAGCGGAACACGTACCTTTCAGAATCCCAGAACAGGATAGCAGCCTCTATTATCATGTTGTTAGACTGAATTTCTAGGAGAGATGGTAGACTGCCCAAGTAGTTCCTGATGAGAGTGTTGTCTCTAGAATGTAAATCTTCCCACCAACTTAGCAATCTTAGAGGGATATTGGAGACCATGCCGAATCTGGGGATTTCGTGCCTCATTTTCTGCAAGGCAAACAAAGTTAGGCCCTTACCCCCAGCAGACTCGACTATTTAATACCAACAATTAACATAAAGCATTTAATTCTCCAAATAAATGCACAGAACATGATGATGTCCATTTGGGTTTAGGGAAACCCAGTGGACATTTGGATAAGGCAATCTTAAAAGCTATCGTGCAGACCATACTTTAGCCTGGCTAGGTTTGACCATGATTCATAAAACAACATAACAGAGTAAGGTTTCAATGGGGTTTTAGACTGGTACCCTCGAGCAGACAACTCAAGGGGGAAAGGCACGAAACCATCGACTGCACCGTTGATCGACTAGTTTTACTGCAAATAAGACTTTCTGAATTTAGGGGGGGTAATAATATAGGAAGAGCGCAACCACTCATCAAGCGTTGCTATAGTATTTTGTTTGGTACGAGTGGAGTATGAATGTTGAGCATGATTATGCAATAAATAAGCATTAAAGACACGTTTTCATGTATTTGCACGTTATGAAAGCAGTAAATACAACAATTTATAATTTAAAAGCGGTTACAAAGTAAGGAAACAAAAAATAGCACGTCAGTTACTTTTGAGGAACAAATAAATTCTTAATGAAATAGACAAGTAATTGCACATAAAAAGGGGAAAGGGAAAGGTCGCAAGTATTAACAAAGTAAAGACAAGTTCACAAAGCCGTTTGAAATGGTAAAAGCCTTGATAACTCCTCAACAGAGTCGCTACGCTGTCGCGCCCCCTCTTTCCTCGTGGAGATCGGGTTTATGACATTCGGTTGAGACAACTCTTTCCTTTTGGGAAAGGGGTTTGTATTTTTTGAGAGTCTCCACCTAACGATTTTTAAAGGTGTATTAGGACACCAAAGGGGTTCATTTACAACTACGTTGTTAACCAGAGATAGGGTAAGGGCTTGAAATTATCCTAAGGGGAAGGTGTTAGTCACCCCTCAGGATCCACAAGTGTGGTTCCCGGCCAAACATCTTTTGTGAATTTTGAGCAAGTAGCAAATAAGCAATTAATATATAAACAAGTAAAGAGTTTTGAAAGACTCATAGTCTAAGCACACATGTGTTACAAAATTTTTGAAAATACTTAACATTTGAGCAAGGTTTTTGAAAGAGTTATGATCTAAACATGCACATAAAGGATAGGGGGAGTCCTATGTTGTTTGTCATATGGATCACATCAGTACAATACCCGGTAATCACTCCTCAAAGAGGGGATACACGGGGTATTAATGCACCGGTCATCATATCCATATTCTACCCTTTCCCACCCCGTGAAAGTAACTAAATCGAGTGTTGGTCTCGACCTCTATTGCATTCCCTTACCTGTCCCTTCTATTAGTCCCGGAGGAAATTAGGACTCCTATCCTAAAGGGAGGTGCTAGGCAGACCCTCAGGTTTAAAAGGTAAAAATTCTAGGGCGACAGATAACAAAACAAGTAGGACTGCAGATAAAGGGAAAGCATATAAAGAATCAAGTATTACTCCACAGATAGTACACATAAACAACATGACTCATACATAGTTAAGGTCTAGATTCAGGTTCAGATCCTAAGCATAGTATTTAAGTGATAACACAAAGACAAGTTTATTGCATAACTTAGAGATGAAGTCTTAATCAGGCCTGCCTACTAGTTTTAAACATGCTGACCGTTAACACTAATCACAAAAGGACAGTTCTGGTTTTATTTCTTTATGGATGATTACCTAAGACTTGCCTAGGCATGTAGCAATTATGAAAATTTCAGGTTGTTATACCTAATAGCATGCAGTTCTAATTGTTGCAAATATTCAGAGACTAATTACCAGTTTGTTAGAACAGGAGGACTGTTTCATACATCTTTATTTAGACTAAGTGTAGTTAAATGAGTATGATCCTATAACATGATGTCTAATGCAGAATGATGCATATGCAGTTGCTAAAACAAGATCTCTAAATGCACATAGAATCACAACCTTATGCACAGTTTCAGGAATAACACAGGTGACAGATTTTAATGGTTGTTTACCTAGAACAGGATCTCTACGTGTATATCATGATGAGACATGATTGCAGTTTTTGTTACCATTATTGATCCTATGAGCAGGATTTCTAAGCGAGGGCAAGGAGTGATGACATGCTGAAAGAAAAGTAGATGTATGAACCTAAGTGACATGGTATCTAAATGCATGGCATACTTGATTTCTAGACATGGTTACTAGTGCGCAAAAAAATAAACCTAGAAAAACATGATATCTCCCCATACTTACACTATAGCATGCATATCCCCACCCATTTCAACTATCCAACCCCAGAATCATTTTTAGAAATTATTACAAACCTATGAATATGAATTACATAAGGAAAAGAAGAAGTTAATTATAAGGGGACTCCCATTGTAGGCCCAAGTTTCCGGATCCTCAAATGCCATTGGTTCACAGCCCTTCGCATGATCCAGGTGTGTCAAAGTTCCCTAAGGATCTCAAGGGATCCCGGGCAGTGCTCACCCCTATATTTCATAGCCAAGATAAAGTAAGTGCAATGTGGAATGGCCAGCCTTTGTGTGTCAAAGTTCAGAGAAAGCTCAAGGGTCCCAAGGCAATGCTCACACAGAAGGGGCAGAACTTAAGGGGTCTAAGAGTATAGTGGAAGTGCTCATCGCGAGTAAGAGAAGTTTTAAAAAAGTTTTGAGAAAGAGAGAGGTTTAATGAAAATTAGCTTGAAAAGGGTAAGACAGTAGCACAACAAACATACTCAAACAGCGCACACAGAACAATTAACACGTATTAAGACAAGTTCAACAACCACAAGCAGGGAGATGAGGGATTGGGGACAAATATGAAGCACATACGAACAGGCTTGCACATAAGTAGGCCTCAGAAAAGTATTACAAGACTTAAAATTTTATAGCACATTCTATTACAAAATGTTCATGCTAGGAGCTAAACATCATTAGATTGAGGGATGCCAAACAGGTTCACACATTAAGTTCAGGGAAGGGGTTCAAAATTACTTAGTATCTAGGGGGATCATGAATACATGTTGATAATGTACTGGGTAAGGGAGTAAGGAAGAATTGTAGTAAACAAGTAGGAGAAGCAGTAGACATGTTGAAATAAGGGAAGGGTAATCACATCAATGAACTAGCAAAGAGGCATGCTAATAGCAAGGTAAACAGCATAACCATACGTAGAAGCATAAAGGAAATAAGAGAAAGTGCAATACGAATAAAAACATGTTGTTTTGGATGCTATAAATCAAATAGAAGACATACCAGTCTAGAGTGACAGAATAGATCAGTAGTGTGCAGGGAAGTAGAGCAATAGGACAGTAGTATGCAGAGCAATAGAGCAGCAATGTATTAGAGCAATAGAACAGTAGAGCAACAAGTTACTCAATTTTGGCTTTCGGCCGACTGAGTAGCCAGTAGTCAATAAGAGAAGCAAGAGAGAATGTGTAGGAATGTAAGAGAGAGCAATGAGTATCTGTGTATGTTCGTGTTAATGAATGAGTAGTGTATTTATAGTTTGAGAACATGTAGCAAATAAGGTAAAAATCAAAGTTCATTTGTGATTATAGAAATGTATACCAATTAGAATCAAATCAGTATAAGGACCTCCTTTAATTAAGGGGTTAGAATTCAAACGGTAATAAGCAGTGATAAATAAAGAATGAAGTCATGTAAGACTGAACATGACATATAAGGAAACAATCATAGTACATAGCATATAATAGAGGCTAGGTTCGACAAATTCTAATTAAGGAAAATGTCTAAGAATCAATTTGACAACATAATTAACCACAATATAAGGCAAGAGAATATTTAAGGGTTGAAATCAGTAGAGTATCATGCGAAATAAGTGAAGAATCAATCACAGGGATTCAAAGATGGAAAATAGTGCTGATTTAAAACCAATTTATGAGAACAAGCGTAATAAACACTTAGTAGACAGAATCAAAACCTTAATAGACCATGATAGGGTAAAATGATACAAGATTAGGGATTCACTTAGAACACAGTATGGATCAACAGAGTAAACATGACATAGGCGGAATAGATAAAGAGTCAGAAACCCTAATAGGTAAAACTATGGTAAAATCACAGAAAACTCAAGATGCTTGTGAAAATCTGGCACATATGTTGATAGAACAAACACATTACCTTAGAATCTAGGGTTTTAACAAAATAAATCAGACAACAAGGGGAAAACTCAAATAAACATTTAAACATAATGAGAATCACAAGATAATACTAAAAATCAGAAAGAAAACCGTTTAAAGGGGGTTTAAGAACCCTAGTTCTTGAAAAGATGAATAATCGCTTAAAAAAACAGAGGGGTTTTAAGAGAGAACAAGTGAAAACCTCAGAATAAACGTAGATCTATCACACATATAGAAAGATCGAAAGATCTTAGAACTAGGGTTTCCAGAGAAAATCCAAAGAGAGAAGAGAGACTTAGATGTTACTGGCGTTTGGCCGGAAAATGCAAGAACCTTACTCGAACGGCCTTAGGAGGCCGGAAAACAGGGCATGGGGCCATAGATGGGAGTGATTTCCTCAGGGTCGCTTGAAAACCTTCATCAGTGAAACAAACGTGAAAGGCAGAGCCTTAGGGTCGAGGAGGGGTGAGAACCCCATGGTTTCTAGCAAGGGAGGTGGCTGGAGAGGAGAGATAGAGCTCAAATGGGGGAAGGTTATAGAGAGTCCCAGAGAGGAGATAGAGAGACGGGTGAGAGAATGAAGCGGGGGAAATAAGAGATGGGGGTAGTCTTAGGGTGTTATTTATGGTAGGTAGAGATTTGGGCCGTTGATTTGAATTAATCAACTACTCAGATTAAAAGGGGGATTGGGGCAGGTGAGGTTGAAGATTGGGCTTGGTACTCATTGGGATAAGGGGTCCGGGTAAATTGGGTTAAAATTGGGAATTAAAATGGCTAAAAGTTAAATACCCATAAAAATAGCCAAGTAATTAATAAAAATGGCCAATAATCATATAAAAATTAAATTGAGGCTAAATAGATTAAATTAAAGTGATTAATTAATATTAAGACATAAAATGACTAATTAGTGATTTAAAATGGTATAAATGTACAATTAGGTTATAATTATAAAATTACTGTAGTTATAATTAAATAATGCCAAATTGGCTAATTTATGAAATAATTAAATCCTAATAGGATTAAAAAATGATATATTGAGCTAGGAAATATTTTTAAATTATTTACAATATAATTTATGAATAATTATTGAATTTAAAATACTGAATAAATTGGAAAAGAAATTAATAAAATATGGAAATTATGGAAAATACCAGTTATTATAAAAAGTGATTTTGAAGGCACATATGCAAATTTTAAAATAGTTGTAGGAAAAATTGGGTATCAACACTGAGTTGTGCAAAGTCGATCCTGTATAATCTTGGCCGTGTCCAAAGCCAGCTGTACTAGATCTATACCCCACAACCGAGCCTCCCCCGGTTCAAACCACCCAACTGGCGACCTGCACCGTCTATCATATAAAGCCTCATAGGGAGCCATCTGAATGCTCGACTAGCAGCTGTTGTTGTAGGCGAACTCTGCAAGGGGAAAGAACTGATCCCACGATCCCCCGAAGTCTATAACACAAGCGCAGAGCATATCCTCCAAGATCTGAAAGTACGCTCGGACTGTCCGTCCCTTTGAGGATGGAATGCTGTGCTCAGCTCAACCCGTGTACCCAACTCACGTTGTACTGCCTCCAAAAGTGTGAGGTAAACTGCGTACCTTGGTCAGAAATGATAGACACGGGCACACCGTGAAGACGGACAATGTCCCGAATATAACTCTCTGCCAACCACTCCGAAGAATAAGTGACTGCCACAGGAATGAAGTGTGATGACTTAGTTAGCCTATCCACAATGACCCAAATGATGTCGAACTTCCTCTGAGTCCATGGGAGTCCAACAACAACCTGCTTGGAACCACCGTGCTGCACTGTGTCCCTAAGGACCTACTAATGAGGGTCGTCATACTACCGATATCTGATACGCTCAAAAAAGGAAGACCGAGCGACTGTGCAAGCTAGAACACGGCTGCGCTCTAAAATATCCAACCTCACAAACTGGTTGGCCAAAATTTGAACATCTGAAGCTAGTGGTCTCTCACCAACTGGGATGAACGCAAGACTGCCCATACTTACTGCCTTCCTACTCAATGCGCCGGCCACCACATTGGCCTTCCCCGGATGATACAAGATGGTGATATCGTAGTCTTTCAATAGTTCCAACCACCTCCTCTACCTCAAATTGAGATCCTTTTTCTTGAACAAATACTGAAGGTTGCGATGATCCGTGAAAACCTCACACGACACGCCATAAAGATAGTGCCTCCAAATCTTCAGCGCATGAACAATGGCTGCCAACTCTAAATCATGGACATGGTAATTCTTTTCATGAACCTTCAGCTGTCGAGATGCATATGCAATCATCCTACCATCCTGCATCAATACTGCTCCGAGCTATACCGTGTAAGATCCTGAACCTGATGGTAACACCAACACCGGTGCTGTAGTCAAAGCCATCTTGAGCTTCTGAAAGTTCGCCTAACACTCGTCCGACCATCTGAACGGGGCACCCTTCTGGGTTAACCTGATTAATGGTGCTGCTATAGATGAAAACCCCTCCACAAATCGACAGTAATAACACGCCAAACCCAAGAAGCTCCTGATCTCCATGGCTGAACTGGGTCTAGGACAGTTCTTGACTGCCTCAATCTTCTTAGGATCTACCTGAATAACCTTTGTTGATACAACATGGCCCAAGAAAGCGACTGAATCCAACCAAAACTCTCACTTCAAAAATTTAACATACAACTGACTGTCCCTCAGAGTCTGGAGCACTATCCTAAGTTGCTTCTCATGCTCCTCCCGACTGCGCGAGTATATCAAGATGTCATCAATAAACACAATCACAAGGGAATCCAAATAAGGCTTGAACACTCGGTTCCTCAAATCCATAAATGCTGCTGGGGACATCGGATAAAGGACATCACCAGATACTCATAGTGCCCATACCGCGTCCAAAAAGCTGTCTTAGGGACATCGGATGCCCTAATCCTCAACTGATGGTAGCTAGATCTCAAATCAATCTTCAAAAACACCTTGGCACCCTGAAGCTGATCGAATAAATTATCAATCCTCGGAAACAGATACTTGTTCTTGATGGTGGCTTTGTTCAACTGTCGATAATCTATAAACATCCTCATAGACCCATCCTTCTTCTTCACAAACAAAACCGGTGCACCCCAAGGTGAGACACTGGGTCTAGTGAAGCCCTTATCGAGCAACTGATACAACTGTTCCTTCAATTCTTCCAACTCTGGTGGGGCCATCCGGTATTGCGGAATGGAAATGGGATGAGTGCACAGAGCCAAATCAATACGAAAGTCAATATCCCTGTCGGGTGATATCCCGGGCAGGTCTGTAGGAAATACCTCTGGAAAATCACGAACAACAGGCACAAAATCCATAAAAGGAACCTCAACACTAGAATCATGAACATAAGCCAAATAGGCCAAACACCCCTTGTCGACCATATGCCGAGCCTTAATATAAGAAATAACCCTGCTGTCAGAATGGCCAGGAGTCCCTCTCCACTCTAATCGAGGCAACCCCGGCAAGGCTAATGTCACTGTCTTGGCATGACAGCCCAAAATGGCGTGATAAGGTGACAGCCAATCCATACCCAATATAACATCGAAATCCACCATATCTAAGAGCAGAAGGTCTACATTGGTCTCAAGACTCCCAATAGCGACCACACATGAACGATATACACGATTTACAACAATAGCATCCCACAGGTGTGGACACATATACAGGGGCACCTAAAGAATCACGAGGCACAACCAAATATAAAGCAAAATAATATGACACATAGGAGTAAGTAAACCCTGGATCAAACAGAACTGAAGCATATCTACTGCAAACTGAAACACTACCTGTAATGACAACATCAAATGACTCAGCCTCAGGTCTGGCTGGAAAAGCATAACATCGAGGCTGGGCCCCACCACTCTGAACCATATCCCTGGGACAACCTCTAGCTGGTGGACCTCCATCTCTAACGACCTGACCTCCACTATAATAGTCTGGCCCCTACCTATGGATACCTGACCCCTACCTCTAGCTGGCTGAGCAGGCGGTGCAGCAACTGGTTCCGGAACCATGCACGAGAACCCTGATGCTGCGGCTAAACACCCAATAATCTCGGACAGGTCCTCCGGATATTCCTATAATCACCACACTCAAAACATTCATCCTGATACTGTGACTGTGGAAACTGTGACTGAGCCGGATGAACACAATAATAACTCTAAAGAGAAGGTGCTATGATTGGAGATGGTGGTGCACTGTAGGCTGGCTACCCAGAAGGAGGCACATAAGAACCACGACTCCCTGAAGCACTGTGGGAAGCCTGAAGCGCTGAATGGAACGGCCTGGGAGGATGGCCTCTAGAAAAAGTACCCTGCCTCCAGATGAGGCGCCGCTGAACCCACCAGAATGACGAGGTCTCTTATCTGACCCCTGAACTCCCTGTCCAAGAACCATCTCGCCTCTTCAGACGACATTGGCCGCATCCTGGAAAGAAATCTCTCTCCCAGTCTCCTTAGCCATCTGCAATCTAATAGGATGAGCAAGTCCCTCAATAAACCTCCTCACCATATCTCTCTCTCTATGGGAAGCAAAAGAATAGCATGACGGGCCAAATTCACAAAATGGGTCTCATACTGAGTAACCGTCATGCTGCCCTACTGGACACTCTCGAACTGATGGTGGCGCCCTCTCTCAAGGTGATAGGTAGAAACTTCTCTAAGAAGAGATGTGAGAAATGGTCCCAAGTAAGAGCGGGTGACCCAGCTGGCCTGGTCAACAAATAGTCCCTTCACCATTTCTTGGCAGAACCAGTCATATGAAAAGCAGCAAAGTCGACCCCATTGGTCTCCAATATACCCATGTTCCGAAAAACCTCATGACAGCTATCAAGATACTCCTGGGGATCCTCTGAAGTAGCACCACTGAAATGAACTGGAAAGAGCCTGGTAACCTATCCAATCTCCATAGAGCCTCAGAGGACATAGCTAACCCATCAACGGGCTGTGCCGCAACAACCGCCTGAACTACTCCGATTGGATGAGCTGCTGAAGTATGAAACTAGGGAGCCATCTCCTCCGGAGTGTGAGTAGCAGGAGTCTGGGCTCCTCCTCCATCCTGAGACATGGCTGGTGCCATAGGGAATGCGCCAGTCTGAGCCACACTCTCCATAAGGACCACAAATCAGACCAACGCATCCTGAAGCACTAGGGTGACAATAAACCCCTCCAGGACCTGAGCTGGTCCGGCAGGAATAGTCTAAGCTAGAACCTACTCATCGAACTCTACCTGAGGCTCCACAGCTGGAGTTGCTGCTCGGGCTCTAGGCTGAGCCGTGCCCCTGCCTCGGCCTCTGGCACGGCCTCGGCCTCGACCTTTGGCACGGCCTCGGCCTCGACCTTTTCCCCTTGTAGGAGCTGCTGCTGGAGGCTCTGGCTGCTGCTCAGCTGAAGAAGCGGTACGTGTTCTCTCCATCTGCGAGAGAATAAGAATAGGAGAGTTCAATCAGTACTGAGATAACAAAATCGCACGACAGAGTTGAATAAAAGTGAAATTTGTTACTAAACTTCATAGCCTCTGGGAGATAAGTGTAGACGTCTCCTTATCGATCCACCAGACTCTACTAAGCTTGTCCGTGAATTGTGAGACCTAGGCAACCTAGTGCTCTGATACCAACTTTTCACGACTCAAAATTCTCACCGTCGGGATCGTGATGGCGCCTAACATCACACTTGCCAAGCGAGCCAATGTTAGAGATTATTTAGCCATTTCTTTCCATTCTTAGTAGTTATCTGTAAACAAGAAAATTAAAGCGAAATAATGTAAATATGTATAGATATAGAAGATATTTACACACTACTTCTACCCAGAAATCCGGTGTCACAATTTACGAACTTACTATGATTTTTCCACAATCAAAAATTGTCTGAAAGAAATTACAACTGTTTTGGAAATAAAGGAAAAACAGTAACGTAGATGTATAGAAGGGGACGCCAGCAAGACTACCTTGGGTCTTCGAGCTGTATAACCTGAGCACATCTCTCAATCAGCCACTACCTGCTCCAAAATCTGCAGAGGAAGTGCCGAGTGCAGTATCAGTACAACCAACCCCATGTACTGGCAAGTTCCAAGCCTAACCTCGACGAAGGAGTGACGAGGCTACGGAGGGAAATTCACAATATAACAACAGACAGTTATATCTAAAACAGAAAAGGAAGCATGATAATGTGAAAGAAGTAATTTGCAGAAATAAATACGTAACTCAAGTGTCTGATCAGTATCCGGCTATAACCAATCGTTAAGTGAAATGTAAAACTACCAAATAACTTATACAATTAGATAAAAATACATAAACACATAAACTGATGTGGCGCGCATCCCGGTCCCGATCCCACCAGACAACACAAAATCCTCGCTTATTCCTCCATAACAATAACAATAACAGTAAATAGTATATATATATATATATGTTGCGACGCGCAACCCTATTCCACCATATATCAGTATCAATATGATAATTCACCCTTATTACACCATATCAATCCACCCTTATTCCTCCTCTTGCAGCGTGCAACTCGATCCCACCGTATAATAGCAATTCACCCTTATTCCTTCTCAATATATCACCCTTATTCCTCCTGTTGCGGCGTGCAACCCGATCTTACTGTATCATAATAAATTACACATAGTGTACAAAAGTTTCACAAAACTTACACAAGGTCCTTACCAACACTTAGAATTTAAAACAAGGCAACCGGGAGCCATATAATAAATAAAACTCTATACAATTGATACTACTCAGCGAGACCAAATCAAGATATCACAAAAATTCCTATAAGAACAGCCTAAGCAAATAACAGGGAACAATAATTATACAAGGTAACAAATATCTTCAACAAGGGGAGCACAATATATAACAGGTAGCAATTAGGCATGGGATCACAAGTATACATGTAACAATTAAAGCAGGGGAAAATATAATATAAAGAGAAGGGAAAGAAATAGGAAATTTGGCGGCCCATAGGTACTCATCACCTCACGTATACGCCGCTCACATGCTTTATCATATAACAAATAAGGCAAAGCTCCCTAAACCCTCAAGTCAAGGTTAGGCACAACACTTACCTCAATCCATAGGCCACTCACTGCTCAATTACCACTTTTCCTCTAGATTCCACACCCATCCCACTCGTATCTAGCCATAATTAACCTAATAACATCAAATATTGCTAAAGAAATCAATTTCAATACATAAATTTAGGTTTTCCAACATTTCCCCTAAAAAGTCAAAAATCGACCCCGGACCTGCTTGGTCAAACCTCGAGGTTCGGACAAAAACCCATTTACCCATTCACTCCCGAGACCGAATATGTAATTAGTTCCGGAATCCGACCACAAATCGAGGTCTAAATCCCTAATTTGTAAAAAACCCCCAATTCTCCCAAAATCCCTAATTTCTACCATGAAAGAACAAGGTTTAGGACTAGGAATCTAATGAGTGATGATGAAAATTGAAGGAAATGAGTTAAAGTGTACACACCTATGATTTTGTGTTGAATTCCCCCTTCAAAAATCGCCGTAGGTCGAGTTCTAGTGAAAGAGTTGTGAAATTTTGAAGAATTCCTGTTTCTGGTATGTTTTTAATTCACTGGGCAAGCCTTCTTCACGTTCGCGAAGGGCCTCTCGCGATCGCGAAGCAACATATCTATTAGCCTACGTGTTCACGAGATACTCTTTGCATTCATGAAGGCTTATTCCCACCAGCCTATGCGTTCACGAGCCATGTGATGCATTCCCGATGAGTATAGTCAATTAGCCTCCCCCTGGTCCCATTTCTTCGCGTTTGCAATAGACATGTCACGTTCGCGATGGGTAATACCCTTGTTGCTCTGCGTTCACGACCCAGTCTATGCGTTCACGTATAGTACAATTTCCTTCCTGCCTAGTTCTCCTTCTCTATCGCGAGAGTGACTGCGATCGCGAAGAACAATAGATCTGACACCAGGTTCAGCAATTTACACTAGATTTTCCAAATGGAAAACATCCCGTAGCCTATCCGAAACTCACCCAAACCCTCGGGGCTCCAAACCAAACATGCACACAAGTCTAAAAAAAACATACGGACTTGCTCATGCGATCAAATCGCCAAAATAACGCCTAGAACTATGAATTTAGCACCAAATTGCATGAAATTCTCAAGAATACTTTAAAATTCCTATTTTCACAACCGAACGCTCGAATCACGTCAAATTAAGTTCCGTTTCTCACCAAATTTCACATATAAGTTATAAATATTATAATGGACCTATACCGGGCTCCAAAACAAAAATACTGACCCGATAGCAACAAGATCAAACATTAACCAATTTCTTAAAAATTATTAGATTTTCAGTCTTTAAATTTTCAACAAAAATTCATATCTCAAGATTGGGACTCGAAATTCGATTCCGGGCATATGCCCAGGTCCCATATTTCACTACGGACCCATCGAGACCGTCAAATTACGGGTCCGGGTCCGTTTACTCAAAACGTTCACCGAAGTCAACTAAAATCAACTTTTAAGGCCAAAAATTATTATTTAATCAATTTTTCACATAAAAGCTTTCCAAAAAAACGCCCGGACTCCACACGCAAATCGAGGAGGGTAAAAATGATTTTTTAAGGCTAAAGAGCGCATAATTGAGTTCTAAAACATAAGATGACCCTTTGGGTCATCACAATTGAGGATGCAGGGCAGGTTGTGTGCGCCCAATGTAGACAGATTATGTGAGTTGATTCTCTAGGAGGCTCACAACTCGCGGTACTTCATTCATCGGGGTGCCACGAAGATGTATCAGGACTTGAGGCAGCATTATTGGTGGCGTAGGATGAAGAAGGACATAGTGGAATATGTAGCCCGGTGTCTAAATTGCCAGCAGGTGAAGTGTGAGCATCAACGGCCAGGTGGTTTTCTTCAGAAGTTAGATATTCCGGAGTGGAAGTGGGAGCCGGTCACTATGGATTTCATTTTTGGACTCCCACGGACTCAACGAAGGTTTGATGCAGTATGGGTGATTGTGGATAGGCTGACCAAGTCAGCTCACTTCCTTCATGTGATGACTACTTATTCCTCTGAGCAGCTAGCTCGATTTTATATTTGCAATATTGTCAGGCTTCATCACGTGCCATTATCTATCATCTCTAACCAGGGTACACAATTTACATCACGGTTCTGGAGGGACGTACATCGTGAGTTAGGTACTCGAGTGGAGTTGAGCACAATATTTACCCCCAGACGGACGGATAGTCCGAGCACTATTTAGATTCTTGAGGATATGGTCCTTGCGTGTGTGATGGAGTTTGGAGGTTCTTGGGATCGGTTCTTTCCCTTGCGGAGTTTTCCTACAACAACAGTTATTAGTCCAGCATTCAGAAGGCACCGTATGAGTCTCTGTATGGTAGCGGTGTCAGTCCCCAGTGGGTTGGTTCGAGCCAGGCGAGGCTAGATTATTGGGCACAGACTTGGTTCAAGATGCTTTGGAGAAGGTTATGGTGATTCAGGATAGACTTCACACAGCACAATCCAGACAGAAGAGTTATACGGATCGAAAGGTTCACGATGTTGCATTCATGGTTGAAGAGCGGGTCATGAGGTTCGGGAAGAGGGGCAAGCTGAGCTGAAGGTTCATTGGTCCATTTGAGGTGTTGCGACGAGTTGGGGAGGTTGCTTATGAGTTTTCCTTACCTCCCATTCTAGCAGGAGTTCATCTGGTATTCCATGTTTCTATGCTCCGGATGTATCAAGGTGATCCGTCTCATGTGTTGGATTTCAGCTCAGTCCAGTTTGATAAGGATCTATCTTATGTTGAGGAGCCAGTGACTATTTTGGACATGCAGGTTCGAAAGCTAAGGTCAAAGAACATTGAATCAGTAAAGGTTTAGTGGCGGGGTCAGCCGATCGAGGAGGCGATTTGGGAGAACGAGCAGGATATGCACAGCCGTTATCCTCATCTTTTCACCACTTCAGGTATGTATCTATGCTCGCTCGAGGACGAACGATTGTTTTAAAAGGGGGAGGATGTAATGACTCGACCATTCGTTTTGAGAGTAATAGCACTGATACCCTATTAACTACTTTCCCCATATCTATTTTCTGCTATTGTGACTTGCTGGGAGGTTTCGTTTTGGTTTTTGGAGTGTTTTGGGACACTTAGTCCCGAAATGGAAGCTTAAGTCTTAGAATTTGGACCGTAGTCAGAACAGTGTGAAGACATATCTAGAATGGAATTCTATCAATTCCGTAAGCTTCATTGGGTGATTTTGGGCTTAGGGGCGTGTCCGTATTGTGTTTTGGAGGTCCGTAGCTCAATTAGGCTTGAAATGGCAAAAGTTGAATTTTTGGAGTTTTTAACCGGTAATGAAATTTTTGATATCGGAGTCGAATTCTGATTCTGAAAGTTGGAATAGGTCCGTAACGTTGATTTTGACTTGTGTGCAAATTTTGGGGTCAATCGGATGTGGTTTGGTTGGTTTCGGCATCGGTTGTCGAATTTGGAAGTCTCAAGTTCATTAAGTTTGAATCAGAGGATGATTCGTGATTGTAGTGTTGTTTGATATGATTTTAGGGCTCAGCTAAGTTCGTCTGGTGTTTTATAATTGTTTGGTATGTTTGGTTGAGGTCCCGGGGGCCTCGAGTGAGTTTCGGGGTGAGTTTTGAGCGAGTACGGGCTTTTCGACCCTCTAATGTTGTTCTGGGGGTCTTTGGAAGTGTGGACCGCACATTTTGGGAGTGCTGAGGCAAAACAGAAGTGAGGACCTCAGGGGAATTGTGCAGACAGCACAATTTTGTGTGCGTCCGCACTTCAGACCGCAGAGGAGTGTGTGGGCCGCACAATTTTGTGTGCGGCCGCACTCAGGAACTCTCAGATTCGCTAGTCCGACTTCAGAAGCTTATATCTCTTTATCTACGAGGAATTTTGAGATGATTCATAAACAAAAGTTGTATCCCATTGTGTCTAGTTTATATAAAGGTAAGTATGTCATTATTTGGACATCTATAGAGAAAGTTACGACCAAAATACTAAATCCTGACAGTGCAGTCACCAAGGAGCTGGGATGTGCAGCCGCACTTGGAATTGTGCCGCACATGGTGAGTTCAGAGAATGTACTATATAACCAAGGCTTAGGTTATTATTTCATTTTTAGACCTTGGGAGCTCGGTTTGAGACAATATTTAGTGGGGTTTTTCAAGAAATTCATCGGGGTAAGTGATTCTAACTCGGATTTGGTTAATGTACATGAATATATCACTGATTTCATCATTGAATTAGTACTTTGAGATGGGAATTTGGGAAATTTTTTGTAGAAACTCCATAAACCATAAATTGGGGATTTGAAGGTCGAGTTGTGATCGGAATTGGCTAATTTTGGTATGGTTGGACTCATGAGTGAATGGGTGTTCATATTTTGTGACTTTTATCCGATTCTGAGATATGGGCCCGGGGAGGCTTTTTAGGGAGATTTTCGAATTTCTTATTTAAGTCTTGATCTCATTAATTAGATTAGTCTATTATAGTTATACTTATGATATGTAATTGCTTTTGGCTAGATTTGGATCATTCGAAGTCGGATATTCCTAGAAAAGGCATTGTTATCGAGTGACTGAGCTTGGTCCGAGGTAAGTGGCTTGCCTAACCTTGTGAGAGGGAACTCCCCTTAGGATTGGTACTGTATTAGATATGTGAGCTCCGTGTACGTGAGGTGACGAGTACGTACACGTGCAAATTATTGTAAAAACCTGATTTTCACTGAATAATAACTTATTTTTCTTCGTATTTGAGTTATACCAGCATGTGTAGTATCCTATTAGCTTAGAATAGCATGTCTACTTGCCTTAATTGCTTATCTGAACTCTGTGCAGCATGTTTAGTGAAATTTCCTATTTTCCTTGACTTGTGCTTAGTCTAAACTGTAGGTTCTCTTGCTGTAACTGTTATTTTCATTGTTTGAGCTGCATATTTACTTTGGGACTACGGAACGATATTCCGATAGATCCCCCTATTTTGCATATTTTCTTTGGGACTACCGAACAGTATTTTGGTAGATCCCCCTATTCTGTATATTTTCTTTGGGACTACAGAACGGTATTCCAGTAGATCCCCCTGTTCAGCATATTTACTTTAGGACTACGGAACGATATTCTGGTAGATCACCTTGTTTTGCATATTTACTTTGGGACTACGGAACAGTATTCCGGTAGATCCCCCTGTTCTTCATATTTACTTTGTGACTACTGAACGGTATTCCGGTAGATCTCCCTATTTTGCATATTTACTTTGGGACTACAGGACGGTATCCTGAGAGATCCCCTGTTGTTATCTTTGTGTACTGAGCTGTTAACTTTCTATGATTTCATTCTTGTTAAATTTCAATACTTATTGTTATTGCAATATCTCATTCTGTCTTAGTTTATTATATATATACCAGTAGGTCCCTGACATGATCTCGTGACTACTTGACCGAGGTTAGGCTTGGCACTTACTAGGTACCATTGTGGTATACTCATGCCCTTCCCTGTAGATGTTTTTTGTGTGCAGATCCAGGTACCGCTTATCAGCCACATTATCAGTGAGGCGAGGCAACTGTAGAGACTTCAAGGTATATTTGTCACTTCCGCAGACCTCGGAGTCCCTATATACTCTTCTCCATGTCAAACACTTCTTGTATTTCCTTTTGTTAGACTCTGGAGTATATAAACACCATTTTCCTTTTGTAGCTTGTGACTTAAAATATTCAGGGTTTTGAGAGAGTTTATGTACATTTCGAGAGTGATCGTGGTATATGGCGAGCGACATCTTAATTTCTTATTTAAATCTACCTGTAAATTGCTAGCTTTTATGTTTTCGTTTCATTTCCGCAAAAATGTTAGGCTTACCTAGTCGTAGAGACTAGGTGCCGTCACGACGGTTCATGGAGGGAGAACATGGGTCGTGACACACACACACACACACACACACACACACACACACATATATATATATATATATATTTGCGATCTGGTCCGAGCCGATTGACCCGTGGGTCAGCGTACCGTTCAGGTCCGGTCCGGATCAGTGGGTCAAAATATTATAGCCCGGCCTAGGCCCCTTAAATTAATGTGTTGGTCCGACTAGGATTTCGGGGGTCATGGACCGGTTAAAGGGTCAATATTAATGGGTTATTTGGGCCGATTCGTGGGTAGACCCGGCCCATTTGGCATGTCTACTATGAACTAGACATTTTAAATAGGTCGACCGGACATGGACCCGGACCCGAACCCGTTGACTCTTGGATTGTGGGTCCTTAACTGGGCCGGTCCGGTTCACTTTCTTATAGGGGCCGGTCTGGATTTGACCTATTAATCAAAATATTTTGACCCGGCCCTGACCCGTAACCCGTAATCCCTAAACCAAGGGCCCAAATCCAATTTAATTAAACAAAGTTAAAAATTAATAAATGATAAAATTTTCAAACTTTATACATATATACGAACTTGAAATTACTACATGTCCTTAAAGCTAGTTAGAATAACAATGAAAGAAAAATCATACGTTATTAACATTAAAAGTTGAGAAATATATAGAATTCGACTATTTCTATAACTAATTGTCTAAACCATATGGAATTCGACTATTTTGACAAGACGCCCTATAGTGTCTAGTACTATATTCTTTCTTCAATGCTTGGATTCAATTTTGTATCACCTGTCATATATATATATAAGAGAATAGAGTTGGTTCGGTTGGGTTTACCTATGGGTCAGCAACCGGTTCTGGTCCCGTCCGGTTCAATGGGTCAAAATATTATAGCCCCGCCTAGGCCCCTTAAGTTAATGGCTTGGTCCTGTCACGACCGAAAACTCACTAAAAGGTCGCGATGACGCCCAACGTCGATGTTAGGCAAGCCAACGGTGAACTAGCAACTTAATTATTTATTTTATTATTTTCGAAATCATAATTGTAATTAAGTATGGAGATTTACACCTCTAAAATCACAGGTACATACATAACTAGTAGTCTGAAAAAGGAAATGAAATGTGATACTAATACATAAATCCGTAGTCATCAACTAAAAGATCACAAAACCCGGTGTCACAAGTGCATGAGCATTTACTAAGGAGTACAATAATAATACAACATTTGTCTAGAATATAAATAAGACCGGATAAAGTAAGTAATACTGTCACAACCCAAAGCTACACGACCGGCACCCGACACACTACCCGACCCGAGCGAACCAACCCATATGCATGAAAACAAAGTTAACTGCGTAAGCTCTTTGAAACTCATATACATCTTAAAGTTAAATGGTAAAACAATTTCTAATTCAAAATCACCCATGATGCCTTTTCATGATAATAACAATGAGACTAAGTAAAATAAATATATTTTCATGTATGTCGCGTACAACCCCATTACCACAACCTTTCACAACTATCTATGGAGCCTTTATACCAAAGAATAGAACAAACACTTGGAGTAATTCCAACAACTTAAAATAAAAATAACATGATAGCTACCACGAAATAAAAGTGGTGCTTTATAATAACTCGGAAAGAGAGTCATCCTAGCCCTGACGCATGCCACATATCATACCTCGTTCTGAAACATGTAAAGTAAGTGGGACCCTGGAGGGGGGGCCCTGAGGGCTGAGTATACCACAACGGTACTCAATAAGTGTCATAGACTCTCTCTAACTTAAGTTTTTGGGACAAACTTTATAAAAATAATGCACCAATATCTGATATAAAACGATAAGAAATTTTATCAATTTATAATCCTTGTCATTTTAAATACAAGACAAGTAAAATACAACTCATAATATAACTTTTAAAACATTTATATCAACACAAGATTTTGGATAAAATCATATCGTTCCATTTTCTTTAAGTCATCGAAATCACTTTCGGCTCCTTAGGCCTAAACATAAGAAAATCATCATTTCCTATACCATCACCAACATTAAAATGTCAACTAGGTTATGTACCTAGAGGCAAGTATAATAAACTCTACTTACTCAGGTCATCTCATCGTTGTGCCGTACAAATCGACTCAGCAAAGCTAATAATAGCAGAAAACAATACTCGCTCGAGGGAGAGCACTCTTCCGTAGCTATACCACAAAGTGGCCATCTACGCCTAGACCGACACGTGTAGTTCATGACAACAAACACAATATATCTGAGGTTAATATCGGTAAACACAAGTAACTCCCAAAATATTTGATACTTCAAAGATAGATTCATAGCATAGTAGCTTGCTTCAAATGATCTATTTTTAACAAATCATAGCACTAATAGAAAATCTAAATCATTTGAACGAAAAATTAAATAAATAGCCTTTTACATGCTAAAGCATTTAGTAATTTAACATCAATCTTTAGAAGATACCATAAGTGCTATTCTGCTCATCAATTTCCAAAAGAAATGCTTTCATGGAAACTTATCTTTTGCACTCAAATATGTATACTCTTGTCAATACGTACATTTTGATAAAAACTTACAGCATTTACCTTGAGTGTCATTTTTCCAATAAGGTTTAAAATAAAATTTTATAAAACGGTATAACACTACATATGCAATATAATATTTTAGTACATGGAGACATCAGTACTTGTTTGTCCCCACAAGCACGAAAGAACATTTTACAAATGACTTAAGTATTAACTTGAGACATGTTTTTAGAGAAAGTCCCTCAAGAAGAGTAAGTTTTAATCAGCTTACCTCGCTTTCGCTTTATTAACCTTCACAAGCGTTCAATCATCTTCCATCATTCCAATGTTGATTAAATGCTCAAACATCACCAACAAGTTGATATCTACAATTACATATTCTAATTACATCAAAATATGACCTAAGATATGATCACCATCCATTTATGACTCATAAGTTAACTACAAGCCTCCAACAACTCAAATCGCCGAATAGATTCCCTACTAGCATATTCAACTCCACTTTAATCATTTAACACCTATTTGAAGTCATCAATGATATTACATAATTCTTCAGTACCGTCAAATTACTATTCATCTTCTTCATTAACCAATATTTTCAAAACATGCAATTTGGTGATTGCTTAGTTGAACACTTTCAATTTAGCTAGAAAATGATTTCATAGGTTCATCGCATCCTTTAATTTCATTTCTAAGAACACTTGTTATCTTCTCCATTTTCTCAAAAAATTTATTCATGGGATGAACTAGGGTTTGTGAAATCAATTATCCAACCATAACAACTTGAAATAAATATTATAACTACTTTGACCGACTCATAAGAAATGAGTTTAAAGCATTAGGATTACCTTCTTGAACCTTTTCCTCAAAAATTCAATGTTTGAAAATTTTGGTGTTCTTGAACAACTTGAAAGATTTCTACGGATTTTAAAGATTGAATGATATTAATACTAGTGTTAATAGGATGTTATTAACTTAAAATACCCATAAAAACTCACCTTGTACTCTTAAGTAGTTCCCAAGGTCGAATCTACCATGAAAGCACCAAATCCTAGCTCAAAAGTACTGTCTCACCCGACCTTGTACTTATAAGCCCAAGTTTTTGGGTTTCGGATGCTGCCTCGGATGCTTAAAATCCCCACTTTACTCCTTTTCAAGGCTCTGACGCGGTCCCCGACGCTATGGCAATACTTCACTGCCAACCTTTAGTAATTTGATCATAACTTCTTGTAGGAGTGTCCAAATGACGAACGGTTTGAAGCGTTAGAAATTAGACTCAAAGATCTTTCATCTAATAGGTTGTCCATCACATAAATATTTATATATATGTATATATTCTCGTTCAAATTTAGATTTTGTCCATACTCATTTGGAACTTTAGTCTAAAATGAAATTTCCAATTTTATTCGCCCCTAGGGATCTCCTTATGCCATATCACTTTAAATACATATCGTACACTTATTATCATATCCAATTAATATCCATCATATTAGTAGTCCTCGTCTGCACAAAAAATAATATAATTAGCACACATCGACTTTCTTAATAGCGCTTAAGTATTTCGAAATTTTCTGGGGTGCTACATTCTCCCCCGCTTATGAACATCCGTGCTCGAATGTTTTACAAGTCACTTCTAAGTATAGAGTTACCATCCTTTTATATCCACCCATTATGCGTAAGCACTTATGACTACATGGGTCTTATACTTCCTTCCCAGAATCTCAGCTTACTTATGGCTCTCAAAATTTGGCTATCTTTACAAATTCTTAAAAATTTCGGCACATTTTTCCCTATAAGTAGGACAATCCAAGAACTTTAACCTGTCCAGAACAAACCCCCACATGGGCACCAATAACATTATAGTTCAACAACTATAAATATAGAATATGATGAACTCTTTAGGCCCCACAAGACCTTCCATATACCATAAGTGCATCAAATATATATTTTTGTACTTTGTGTATTTACGTACCTGCATACTGCTCAATATTAATAATAGCCACTCGACATAGTATCCATATCATTACTGAACATATGTGTAGCCTCTCATATTGAATACATCAACTTGTACCTGGAAAGTATCTTCAAGTAAACTAAAATCTCTCTATGATTGGAACTCTTACAAATTTCACCTTTTTCTCTCTCCCCCCCCCCCCCCCCCCCCCCCCCCCCTTTTTTTTTTGAATAAAGTAGAACGGCACATTTCCATGCTGCCTAATTCTCAGCTTCCTCGAAGCTACGGCTCATTCTTGGTGAGAGCAAAATTATATTTCCCGCTTAGTACCTGTAAACTTACCCATTCCGACTCATAGTCTCAAAAATTTCTTATAACCAACACTTTCAAATTAGCCTATTACCCTTTTTGAGTCCTGTTTCCAAGTAAAGTTTTTCACTTAAGACTTTAATATAATCTAATCAACAAAACTATTTGGAATGTTCTTTTATTTTTTCCAAAGATTAATAAAATATTTATTCCAGATTTATCCATCATATAATAATTTAATACCCCCACTTTCGCTCATACCTTTAGAGCTCATGTTAGATTCATAATTTGATAACTATCATTATCAACAAGTTTACTCCAAAAGTAATTCAACTCACTTCGTTCGATTTCATGAACTAGTTGCCACCTACTCGCGGACGTCCGTGTTCCAATTTTATTTCTTAACTTTTACCAATTTCTTGACCCCATTGAGTATCTTGTGATATTTTTCCACCAAATACTTGGGATTTCATTTATCTCCATGCCCACCATAGACACTCTACTGTAGCCCGTAAGCTTTCAACAGTCGAGAGTCATAGTTATCATGATGGTACTTGCACCTTTTTAATATTAGTGCTCTCCTTTGAACCCATTCCCTTTACTGGCATACTTTTTTTTTTTGTATAGAAGAGTCTCTTCTCATTCAAGAATGCGCATTACATTACACTTTTCTATTTTATCTCGTGCTAAGTGTGCACGCATTAAAATTCTCTCTTGTTCTACTTAATCCCACATACAATTTTCAGTACATCCTTGTTCTCCGCTAATACTTGTATTTATGTCAAATCGCACATGACTCCAAAGCTGTAGGAATACATTCGAGTTGCCCATTAAATCTTTGATTGTTAGACATAACTTTTAACATCCCTAATGCATAACATCATAACTATTACTTGTAATGAGTCTTTGATTCCTACAAACACTTTATGGTATTGTACCCATTCCGTCATGAAGTTACTGAATGTGTTCTCTTCATCTTGACTCTAATAAATAAAATATCTTATTTCTCAAACCATTACTTTGAAGGTGAATCCTTTTTGTTTCAATGCTCCCCCACTTAAGAGTAAACTCAATTCAAACTCTTACTTGCCACTCAAAGTCATTATTAAACTTATTTCTCACATAAAACTTTTCATTGACAATCAATTTGTTCACCCACTACAATAGGCTATTTATCTCTCCCAATTAGAAATCTCTATTTCACCACTTCAATCTTTCATCATACATTGACTTTTGCTTCATCATTTTGACGATAAGCTCATTATTCTGACAATACGATAGATTGGTTATACTCATAGGAACTTTCTTTGTTCATTTTCGTATCCAAGTATCACATTGCTACTAGCTGTTATATTGACAAGTGCCATTATTTTACGCCCTTACGACATCATTATAGTCAACACTTTGCTCTTTCATGTTCACTCTACCGTTGAAATCTCTTCTAACATTTCACCCTTTGATCCATGCCCTAATACAGTTCTAGCAAGTACGACTGTCTTGTGCCTCTCATCTCATGCTTAAATATGTTGAACGAGTGTGACTCCCTTAGACTAAATTCACATATTATTATATAAATTTTCACAACATATACCATCTTCACAATGCTAAATGTAAGAATTACACATTCTATATTTATGCCACCATCATGTTCTCAAGATATATATATATATATATATATATATATGAGATTCCGTAGTGTATATCTGAAATTATATTTCTTGCTCTTAAGTCCTATCATGAAACTTTATTTTGATGGTATCCCACCGAGTAGGCTAATACTTATGATAAATATTTCACACCTACAGGGTCTTATTACCTCATGTCGTCATCTTAATGCGAACTCTTTTGAACATAGCTAATACCACATATATACTTGCATATCTTCCTATTCTTCATGGTATTATTGACCTCGTCCATACATATCATGTTAGGAATTTGTGACACAGTATCATATAGTCTTAGAAATCTTGTAACTTCTCAATCTCCAAGTATGTACCAAAACTGTTTTCACTTTTTGTTTTTAAGCCTTACGTTGTACACATTATATATATATAACTTTCCAACATCTTTAACTTAGCCCATGGGCCATTTCAATACTTATTCTTCTCAAATCATAAGGATCCGTTCACTCACAAGTTGGTTTCTCTTTCAATATTGGGCACATATAGAGTTGCTTTGAGATTATTCTTGGAAATTTTCAATTTTTCATCATTTTAACAGAATAAAATAAGACATACCTCGACTTAAAAAAAAACTCAAGATTATCATTCCACGTCATTTTTTTTACCTGTATTGCTACTTATAACCTCCAAGATTACGCCTTTTGTGCATCTCATGCCTTAATATTTTCACGCTTACCCATTTAAGTCCACATACTTTATCCTCGCATGCCTTGGTATGAATAATTAGAGATTGCCTTTTATTTGTATCACATTCATCATCTGGAGGAACTCAAGGTTGTCATGCCTACCTTTTACATATGGCATGCTTCATCTATCCTCAACTCTTACTTACACATTGTCACGACCCAAAAGTATCCCTGTCGTGATGATGCCTATCATGGTACTAGGCCAGCCGACACATTACCCAAAACACATTGATATTTTCATTTCTAAAAATAAATTCAAAGCTACCCATAATATAACATTTGCAGAGAGTTCAACTAAAAATAGAAGTGTGAAAAAGAAAAGTCTGATATCAGGGTGTCACTAGTGATGAGCAACTACTATAATTGTCTGACAATATCAATACTAACATAGTCTGGAAAATGAACGAATACAACTAAGGGAACATAAGGAGGAAGAAAAGCAGGGCTGCGATCGCCGGGAAGCTACCTTGCTATCTCCGAGGATCTGCGACTGAATATAATCAACAACCGCAACCGTGTCCATAAATGCCTGGATCTGCACACATGGTGCAGGGAGTAACGTGAGTTCGCCAACTCAATAAGTAACAGCAGTAAATAAAGACTGAGAAGTAGTCACAAGCAAAAAAAAAATGTAAGTATAGTTCATATCACAAAACTTAGTAAACTACGACATGCTTTAAAAATCAGAGTTTAAGCCAAATCAGCTCGTTTAAATCAAGTTCCAGTAAATTCATTTAAAATATCTTTCAACAGTTTTCACACAAAAGCTCAATGCAGATGAGAGCATAAATGATGAAATCATATACAGCCCCTTTGGCAAACATCACTCTTATACAACCCCTCGGGAAAACATCACTCATGCCTCCCAGTCACTCGGCACTCGCACTCAGTAGGTACTTGCGCTCACTTGGGGGTGTGTACAGACTCCGGAGGGGCTCCTTCAGCCCAACCATTAGATAAAGCCAATCATGGCATAAATGAATGAATCATGCTACGAGTGCAGCCCGCTCCCAAAAATATCCTCACAATCAGGCCCTTGGCCTCAATCATAAATATCCTTACAATCAGGCCCTCAACCTCACTCATAAACATCCTCACAATCAGGCCCTCGCCCTCATTCATAAACATCTTCACAATCAGGCCATTGGCCTTACTCATTCATCAATCTCTCAAATCTCTTAGGCTCTCAGAAATCAAAGTATTCAGCCCAAACAACATTTATATGATGCATCAAAATAGAGTAATAGAGACTGAGTTATGCAGTAAATATGTACAAACATGAATGAGTATAGATTTTCGATAAAAAAAAATGATACGACAACAAGAAAAGACCTCTAAGGGTCCAAACAATACTGGCATAAGGCCTAAACATGGCATCCAGCCTGATTTACAGAAATTCTTTTTAAAACAGATAAGAAGCATATAGTTTCAACAAAATATTCAACTTTACAGTTGCTACGGGACGGACCAAGTCACAATCCCCAATGGTGCATGCCCACACGTCCGTCACCTAGCATGTGCGCCACCTCCAAATAGTAAAAAATGACACAAAATTCGGGGTTTCATACCCTCAACACCATATTTACAACCGTTACTTACCTCAACCGATCAAATCTCTACTCCACGATGCTCTTGCCCCTCGATTCCGCCTCCAAATGCTCTGAATCTATTCACAACCAGTACAATACCATAAATATACGCTAAAGGAATGAATTCGACAAGATAAACTACCAAAATAGACCCAAAACTCGAAATTGGCTCAAACCCGTCTCGCGGGCCCACGTCTCGAAATCTGACAAAAATTACAAAACTTGAAAGCCCATTCACTCACGAGTCCAAACATACGAAATTTATCAAAATTCGACACTGTTTGGTCCCTATAATCCTCACATCAAACTTTTCAAGATCTCAAGCCCTAGCCCCTCATTTTTATCCCTAAATTCCAATAATTAGATGATATAACAACGTGAAAACACCATAGATAGGAGTATTAGAGCTCAAGCTTACCTCACTGAAAACCCCTTGAATCTCCCTTCAAAATCACTCCAAAAGATCCAAAAACCGACTTGAAAATGGTGAAAATGAACCAAAATTCGCGTAGTGTTCTATTTATAGTTTCTGCCCAGGTCTTTCGCACATGCGGCTAAATATGAGCACCTGCAGTGCCGCATTTGCGCAAAAACTTCCGCACCTGCGAAAACCACTAAAGTCCTTCATCCCGCACCTGCGGGCACGCACCTGCGCATCTCTTCCACTTCTGCGGAACTGGCTCAGCTCTTCTCTTCCGCATCTGTGCCCCAGGTCTTACACCCGCGGGCTCGCAGATGCGACCACTCCTACGCACCTGCGGCTCCAGCCCTAACCTTCCATTTCCGCATCTGTGGCTACCTAAATACACCTTCGACCTTGCACATGCGGCTCCACATCCACAGGTGCGGAAAATACTAGCACCCACAAACATCAGCAGAATAAGCCATCTGCCAAGTCCAAAATCGATCCAATAACCAGTCGAAACTCACTCGAGGCCCTCGAGACCTCAACCAATCATACCAACAGGTCATATAACCCCATAAGAACTTAGTCACACATTCGAATCACTCAAAACATCATATTACCCTCGGATTCAAGCCTAAGAACTTCTAAACTTCCAAATTCCGCAAACAACGCTGAAACCTACCAAACCACGTCCGAATGACCTCAAATTTTGCACACACGTCACAAATAACACTAAAAACCTACTCCAACTTCTGGGATTCCATTCCGACCCCGATATCAAATTTCCACTGCCGACCAAAATCGCCAAATTGCCAACTTTCGCCAATTGAAGCATAATTCTACCATGGACCTCCAAATCACATTCAGGACGCGCTCCAAAGGAACCTGAAATTCAATCACCCAGCGGAGCTAAAGGAACCATCAGAAATTCAATCTGAGCTCAATTACTCAATAGTCAAAACTTGGTCAAACTTTTAAGATTTAAAGCGTCTAGCTGTGAATCATTCCTCCCAATCAATTTCGAATAACCTGAAAACCAAAATCGACGATTTACATAAGTCTTAATACATCATACGGAGCTACTCATTCCCTCAAACATCATAGCAAAGTGCAAATTCTCAAAACGACAGGTCGGGTCGTTGCATCTTCCCCCACTTAAACATACGTTCGTCCTCGAACGTGCCTAGAGTTGTTTTCAAAACCATCAAACTGCCGTACAACCTTACCACGCACATACCCGGGGGTGATCCCACGTCACTCTTCCCCACCTAGATTTGATAACACAAAATAACTGAAATTTCTTCATCCAACCTAGCCCATAAGCCTTAGAATCCAATTCCTACATCTGATATTCCTGTAAGATCATAATCTCGCATCCAGACACTGTTTAAGTCTGAACGAACTGTATCAAGTCATGGTCATAACCAAAGTTGAAATCACATGATATACCACATAATTCAAACACTCATAATGATAATTTCTAATCATAGTAGCTGCTTAAACAACCTAATTCCGGTAATACACCTCTTATCGAACAAAGCCTCATTCTAACACCTTTATATACTGCAAATGATGAAAGAAACACATAGAAACCCATAACCAATCATCGGATCAACAAGTTGTGGAACTTCCTCCCCTTCGATAGGAACTATAGCAAATTCTAAGCCGATCAGCATCAATATCCTTCCATATATACCGCTACCAGACCCGATAGCACTCATTCTAGGTACGATGACCTCCTCCCACCCAACATAATCACTCTAGTGATATGACACATCAATACAACTTAAAGCCACAACCCATGCAATTCGTGCACCAAACGACAACATTCCAAGTGTACTCAACCCTGAAAATGCATCAACCAAGAGGACAATTCTGCCCGCTTAACAAGTACCATCACAACACTATGCTAAGAGCCTAGCACACACTGTAGAACCAAAACATACAAATCCAACATAAAGGATCATATCTCAACATATCTTCGCTTCAATGTGTGACCCCATCCAAATGCTGGTCCATATTATATACCTCGCCCCGCCTTGCTCAAAATCACTAACCACGCGAAATTCGACATCAAGTGCCCAAAGTGCATTACCATGACCACGGAGAATCGGACGATACAATGACACACCAAACCCGAAAGAACATAACCAATACGCCCTCAGTCACGCAATACCCAATTGCTCACCTCACTCAAATTCTGCTATAAGACCACAATAGAACCGCACTATGTGTGCCAAAAACCAACGAATCACGACTTTTTGCAACATAGAAGAGTAACTCATAAATCATTTCAGAACACGAATAATCTTAGCAACAACCGAATAGCACGTCCTTCAATAGTAGAATTATGGATCCCACCAATCGACCTTTGTGTAGAATACACATCTTGGGCCTACCCATGGACCCCCAAATCGACTCTTGTCATCCACCAGTAGATAAATAACCCTTCGAAAGTCCACAATAACTGAATCACAACCCATACTATCACTTAGCTAGCTTCGACCACAACCTCACAACCCACAATTATGAAACAATCTGCTCCTGAAAACTCCAGTCTCCAAACCCATAGAACACATGTACCACCATATCTGATCCCAACTCCACCACCAGGATGTCTAACACTTCTCCAATACACGATCATACCACGAGGAATACCTCTATAATCCTTCTGTGCCACAGAGCAAAATCTGAATATCCGCAGTCGACCAACCATGAGAGTGCCGCAGAACCAATGAAGTTTCCATAAATCTGACACATCGCCCTTCCCGAAATGTGTACTCTCATCAAGCCATACAAAATAGTAACATCATTACCTAGTCATTTGAAACAATCCATACTGCCTACGAATTTCATAACCTTCGCTTCAAAACCGAATCGTGACCTTGCACCTGAAATTCTCAATACTACACAACACATCACACCTATTATGCCATCATATGAAAGATATGAAAATCCCAAATCCAACTCCGAGTCGCAAGCAACTACATACTCGATTAGCCAAGAACTTTTCGTTTGATCTCATCCTGGAGAAATCACAATACACATCATGCCCCATAGACCGGTAGGAATTATACATATCAAATCATGGTAGAAACCATCAAGAACTCTCCGAAATCTATTTGCACTTAACCAAACCGTCAGGAATAAATCCCTCTAACTCAACCAAGCTACGCAAGTCGTCAAAACCCAAGAGCATTTCCACGAATCACATGTAGAAATGCACCACATCATAAGCACCTAAAGGACCGATCTTATCCATTACCATGCCAATCCAGCCTACTACCAAGATGTCCTATTTCTCCGATTTCCTTCTGAATTACCTTCAAATTGATTCTTCTCCTCGCCATAATACCACAATCCTCAACCAAAACTCACCACGCGAGACCCTAGCATAAAACCACCACCCTAAGGCTCATAAGATACTGAATGTTCTCTTAAGCACCCAAAAAGTACCATAACCCAAATACTTACCCTAAAGAGACTTCCGGCAAGTCTAAAGCCATTACCTTCACTCCCTGATACTGATATGTAGAATCCATAATGATATAGAAATGCCACAAGTCTTGACACCATCCAATGTAAAACTCAGTTTTTAGCCAAATTGCAACCTATATCATTCACTGGTAAAAAGAGAACTCTCTACACAACAACATAAGGATCACACCACCGCAGAATACCCCACAGGAGATAACCCAACCTACTTAGCCTCAAATTGATATCTCTATACACTCCTCCATAATCATAACTATTACGCAATCACTTTATCTCCCCGAGTCTGAACTCATAACACAATATGAAGATCTACTCCACTCCACAACTAAACTACATGAGAGATCCTTCAACAAACCTATAACTCTGACACGACCCGAAATCCCACCTCCAGGCCGTGATGGCGTCTAACGTTGAACCCGCTAGACAAGTCAAAGTTACTGGTTATTCTAATTTATTCTTTGTTATTTAGCCCTTAAAAAGTGATATACAAGAACACATAGAAATAAGAATGCGGAAGAAGTGCAGTTTAAGAGCTTAATTAAACGGTATTACAAAAACCCTTAATAACAACTCCTAAAATCTGGTGTCACAATTTCACGGACTGTTTATGATTGCTACAGATAAAGGTCTGAATGAACAAGGTGCTACTGTCTCGGAAATACATAAAGACAGGAAAAGAAGAGAGATAGGAGGTGACGCCAAGGCCGGCGGACTCCTGCAGGACTACCTAAGTGTCGCCTGGTGGACTGAAGGATACTCCCTCGATCAATGCCCACTGGGTCCGTCTCCGTAATCTGCACAACATAAAGAAGTGGAGGTGTAGCATCAGTACAACCGACCCCATGTACTGAGTAAGTTCCGAGCCTAACCTCGGCGAAGTAGTGACGAGGCTAGGACACGGAAAATAATATCACTTGTGCAGTTTAAATAAAATATAACAGGAAATAACCACAAGAAATAAACAGTAAGTACAATAACGGGGAAACATGCTAGGGCAAAGGGATATCAAATACTGAAATGACGAAACGAAGAAATAGTCTAAATATCCAAAAATAATAACGGGAATTAACAACACGAATTAAACAGTGAAGAGAAACGGCACAGCATGTCCCCTCGTGCATATTTTTTGCATAACACGTCACAGAATGTCCCCTCGTGCATAACAATATAAAATATGGCACGAAATGTCCCCTCATGCATAAACAACATAAACATGGCACGGAATGTCCCCTTGTGCATAAAACATCACAATCACGGTACAGAATGTCCCCTCGTGCATATATATATCATCAACACGGCACGAAATGTCCCCTCGTGCATAATAATCATAAACATGGCACGGAATGTCCCCTCGTGCATAAACAACATAAACATGGCACGAAATGTCCCCTCGTGCATAACATCATAAAATATGGCACGGAATATCCCCTCGTGCATAATAACATAAAGCAACAGTTGGCATGAAAATCAACAAATAAGAAACCTTGAATGCACGGAATAATCAACAATAATAATACCGTCCCGGCAAGGGACACAACTATAACCAATCCTACACATGTGTATAATCCAACATAATGTTCCTCAACCGATCAACTACTCAACAATACCCATAACTAGGAATTTCCACCAAATGAATAGCTATCAAATTGATATTAAACCCATAAACATAGTAAAAACCAATAAATATCATATAATTGCAAATTCCCGACTCACGGTCATGCTTGACAATAACATATAGGTACTCGTCACCTCACCTATACATTGAACATGGAATAAGCACATAGCAATTAGGACTCAACACCTATTCCCTCAAGCTAAGGTTAGCCCAAACACTTACCTCGACTCCAAGAATCCAAATCAAGCCTCTAGCACCGCTTTTCCTTTTGAACCCGACTCCAAATCAATCGTATCTAAACATAATTGACTCAATAACATCAATAATTGCTTAACATTTCAGTTCCAAAGCTTAATTATAGAATTCCCAATATTCTTCCCAAAAATCCAAAAATCGACCCCAGGCTCGCTTGGTCAAAACACGAGGTTCGGACCAAAACTCGATCACCTATTCACGCACGAGCCCGAATATACAATTTGTTTTGAAATCCGACCCCAAAATGAGGTCAAATTCCCAAATAATCAAAAAGCCCTAACTCTACCAAAACCCCCAATTTTCTACCTTTAATTCCATGTTTTAGCCCTATAATCTAATAGATGTTGATGAAAATGGAAGAAAACAAGTTAAAAATCACTTACCTAAGAGATTATGGTGAGGAAATGCTTCAAAAATCGCCTAAGAGCTTTGGAGAAGAAGGGGTTTATGAAAAAAAATAGTGGAATCCCGTGTAAATGTTCTGTTTTGGATCATTTAAATCACTATGCAAAAATGACCTACGCGATCGCGACAGGCCTCCTGCGATCACGTAGAGTACTGGACCTAGACAACTGTGATCGCGAAGAAATGAGTGCGATCGCGGAGAGTACTGGACAATGACCCTCGCGATCGCGACCAAACGACCGCGTTCGCGTAGAGTGATATGCTACCCAGCCCCCAGATCCCTTTAACGTTATGTGATTGCGTGAGGCCCCTCGCAGTCGCGTAGAGCACTACCCCCTGGCTCCGCGATCGCGTCCTAGGACCTGCGTTCGTGTAGGGTAATTTCCCCAACCCCCAGCCATATGAACATCGCGATCGTGTGAATTACACCACGATCGCAAAGGGTAAATCACAGGACACCAGAAACAGCAGTAACACCAGATTTTTCTAAGCCTAAATCACCCCGACGCCTACCCGAAACTCACCCGAGCCCTCGGGGCTTAAAACCAAATATGCACACAACCTCAAAAACATCCTAGGATGAAATTCGTGTAATTAAACCACCAAAATAACATCATAAACATCGAATTAAACCTTAAAACCAATGAAATTCCTTTAAACTTCCAAAACTTCTAAATTTCCCATTTTCGATCTGAATCACGCCAAACTAAGTCCGTTTCTTACCAAATTTCACAAATAACACATAATAGACATATTGAACCTGTTCCGGGCTCCGGAACCGTAATACGAGCCCGATATCACAGGTTTCATATCAAATCTCATTTTTAAAAACTTTTATATTTTTCAAAAAATATTTTCTTTAATAATTCATTTCTCGGACTCGGGACCTCGAAATTCGATTTCGGACATACGGCTAAGTCCCATATTTTCCTACGGACCCTCCGGGACCGTCAAATCACGGGTCCGGGTCCATTTACCAAAAATGTTGACCAAAGTCATCTTTATTCAAATTATTATTATAAGATCATCATTTTATCAATTTTCCACATAACGGCTTCCCGGCTACGCGCCCGGGCTGCGCAGCACATCGAGGTGAGATAAAAGGAGGCTTTCACGGCCTCAAAACACATATTTAGCTAAAATTACACGGGATGACCTTTTGGGTCATCACAATCTCCACCTCTAAAACAATCGTTCATCCTCGAACGGACGTAGAAAGGTACCTGAATCGGGGAAAAGATGGGGATATCGGCTCCGCATATCGGACTGTGACTCCCAGGTAGCTGCCTCAACAGGCTGACTTCTCCACTGAACACGAACCGAAGGATAACCCTTCGATCTCAACTGACGAACCCGCCGAGCTAATATGGCTACCGGCTCCTCCTCATAAGTCAAATCCTTGTCCAACTGGACACCGTTGAAGCCAAGCACATGAGATGGATCGACAATGTACCTCTGAAGCATAGATACGTGAAACACTGGGGGCACGACTGATAAACTCGATGGTAAAGCAAGTCTGTAGACCACCTCTCCTACCTTATCCAGAATCTCAAATGGACCAATGTACCTAGGGCTCAACTTGCCCTTCTTCCCGAACCTCATCACGCCCTTCATGGGCGACACCTGGAGAAATATTCGATCTCCTATCATGAATGCCAAGTCACGAACTCTGCGATCCGCATAACTCTTCTGCCTGGACTGAGCTGTGCGAAGTCTATCCTAAATGATCTTCACTTTATCTAAGGCATCCTGGACTAACTCTGAACCCAACAATCTAGCCTCTCCCGGCTCGAACCACCCGACTGGCGACCGACACCGCCTACCATACAACGCCTCATATGGAGCCATATGAATGCTCGACTGATAGTTGTTGTTGTAGGCAAACTCAGCTAAAGGTAAGAACTAGTCCCATGAACCTCCAAAATCAATGACACATGCTCGCAACATATTCTCCAAAATTTGAATAGTACGCTCGGACTGTCCGTCCGTCTGAGGATGAAATGTTTTGCTCAAATCAACCCATGTGCCCAACTCACGCTGAAATATTCTCGAGAAATGGGAGGTAAACTAAGTACCTCGGTCAGAAATAATGGACACGGGCATACCATGCAATCGAACAATCTCCCTCATTTAGATCTTTACCAACTTCTCCGCCAAATACAAAACTGATACATGAATGAAGTGTGATGACTTGGTCAGCCTATACACAATAACCCACACCGCATCAAACATCCTCTGAGTCCGTGGGAGTCCAAATACAAAATCCATGGTGATACACTCCCACTTCCACTCGAGAAGATCAATCTGCTGCATCAAACCACTCGGTCTCTGGTGCTCGTACTTAACCTGCTCACAGTTCAAGCACCTAACTACATATGTGTTGGTTGATTTCCCAATGCACACGCAAGTGTACGTGGTCGACAAGTAATATAGGATTTTAAGTCCAGATATCGTACCCACAGGGACTTGTGATTAACTATCCACTAAACTAAACTCAAACAAATATTTAACTAGAATTAATCTAAAATAGTAAATCAAAAGATTAAA
>ML377013.1:8931-37068 GCA_005239525.1 Nicotiana knightiana
GTCCTAAGTTTTTTAACCTAAAGGATCACCCCGTGTAACATAAATAATACTTTGCAACTCCTATCTACTCCTTTTAGATAGGAGTTGCTCATATTATTCAGTGGGCACAAACTATCATCTCCTGCTACCCAATTACTATGTTAAAGTTGTTTACCTAGAGGCACTCTAATTCAATTCTAAGTCGTACCATATGCATGTACTACACGTCTCATGCCTATGGTCCAGGAGGCAACATCTATTTGGGTAGTTCTAGACTTTACTTTAGGTTGCTCAAAATGATAAAACTAAACGACATTCAAAACAAGTAAGACTTCATGTAAAGACAAACAAAGGCTCAAATTAGCCTCCACGGATAAACAACATATGCACGCGGGCAGTTTAGGTAGTAGATAGTTTCAGAATTAAGACTTGAAATCCTATAGGCATGGTTTCTAGGTGATTCTGAATTCCAGCATCGTATATGCAAACATTATTTCTCTCAATGGCTTAGGCGAGGAGGCAGTAAACTATTTGTAAGCTTAGAACGATTAGCGCTGATTTATGAATATGCGCCTTATGAAGGTGACGTTTTCCTATAGGCATGATTTGTAGTAGTGGCATAGCTAAGCAATGAAACAGTTTTTTGAAAGTCCAGAATTAAGAACGTTGATCTCATAAACAATTTTAAACGAGTGACAATATCCTTTGGACAGGATTTTTAGTAATTGATAATCGGACTTGATTTTTATAACACCTTATCCCTATAGGTATGTTATCTAGGCGGAGCAGTGCAATGAAAACAGAGATAATAATCGATTAAATGATTAAAACCCTATATTCCGAATTTCTAGATGGGTAGTACGCTTAAAAACAATAGAGGCGATTGGTTGATTGATTAGTCGGATCTTTATGGATAATGGTATATAGGCTAGCCAAGCACATTTTTATTACTTCTTATAGGCATGCTGCATAAATGTGCGCAATGAAAGACAAGTACAACAAATGCAAACTAATCTGCTTTGAGTGGTGAACAAGTATTAGACTAGTTAAATAAAGTGTGTGATTCCCTATAGGCATGATATCTATCAGTGTACAGAAATAAAATAAGCTAAACAACAAATAGAGCACATAAACCCCATAGACATATTTTTTGCCCTTTCGTACAAGTATTAGAATAGCCCCAACTCTCTTTTACTAATCTCCCCATCATTCGATTTTATAAGTTATTACAAATCACTATTAAATAATTACAAGTCCAAATACAATAGAGATAACCCAACTGTACATTTGGGTCTTTGAATAGGCTCAAGACTTCATGCAGATAGTAGGCCCAAACTCCATGTGCAGTCAGTGTACTTCGAAAACCTCAAGAACAAAGGCAGTCCCAATATACCAGGCCCAAACGATGATAATGATTAAGCTAAGGGATGCTAAGTTTAGAGAAACAAGTAACAAAACTAGTCTTAAACTTCAATTAGAAAATTATTCTAAGCAAGATCATGCTCAAATTGGGAGAACATATAAGACACGTATAAGTCAAGTTCATGTTTATCACACCCAAGACAGAGTTTGATAGTGATAATATTGACCGTCTTAGGACAGTATACTAATTCAATGAATTTCAAAGTAAAGCATGACCTAGAAACAACCTAAAGACCTTTAGACAGAATCATGAACATAAAGCAGGTAGAGTGCAATCCCTATGGGAAGAGTTTAACATGAGAACCTTGGGAGAATGTGGTGGCAAACAGCACAATAACATGCTAGTGGGCACAATTTGACAAACATCACTTAGTTGACCATGAAATTTAACGTGGTGGACATTAACTATAACACAAGGATTCTATAGAATTCACATGTTAATTATAGAATAACAGGGCAAACAAACATTAGGATTCATGTCAGTCAACCCCTCATGATATAAGAACAACACCTTGGATTTTATCCTAGAATCAAATGCTAAGAGTGCAGGATTGATATGTCAAGGAATACAATTATCAAGTTACACAACTTGTTTGGCTAGAAATCAAGACAATGCAACAATATGTGAGAGTTCAAGGATCAAGTTGCATGAAGCTAAAGCTTACACATGAAAGACCTAACAGGGGAAGCTTCATTAAAGCAGACTATGGACAAGCAATTTCTACAAAAGTCCTAGAAATTCAAGGCACAATTGTGAACTCATAGCAGGTAAAAGAGATGACAATCAAAGCTAACATGAGCATAACCAATCAGACAGAACCTAAGAAGGCCAGGAACTATTTGAATCAATTACACAGAGTGAAGATATACTACACATGTTGAAACCTATAATGTTTGATACTAGAGAACACGGAACTACAGAATATTCATTGAGATAATAGAATTACAGAAAGCATACAACAATACAATGCTGGGAATTCTCAAATAACAAATAAGCCTAAGGCATGCTTGTCTAAATGTTCAAATAGTGTTGGCACCTAGAATACACATACACGAACAAGTGTAGAAGTAATAATTAAGGCTATAGAGAGTCAAGAATGCTAACCACTTGCGAAGATAAACAAGCAAAAGAGTGAAGAACTTAGAATATCAATAGTGATTCAGTAGAAGTAATTGAAAGAGGACAATAGAACCCAGAATCCCCGATGCTTCAGAGTTCACAAGAGCCTCGAGAAGGGCTCCGAGCAGTGCTTGCACCGGAGGAGGTTGTTTAATAGTATTATGGCCTTGGCTTTCAGCCGGCCAAGAATTCAGCAGTTTAGAAAGTATTCGAGTGTAAGAAACTGAGTGAGTGAGTGAAAGAGGAGAATAGTGAGAAAAATAGCAGTAAATTCGATGCCTAAAGGGGATTAGGGAAGGGGTTTATATAGAAGTAGGAATTGAAAGAACGAACATGGAAAGAAGAATAATCACACGGAATAAGGAAAGAACATTAATAATACGGAATAAGGAAAAGAAGATCGACCATATAGAATAAGGAAAAGAAATCAATCATACAGAATAAGGAAAAGACCACATGCAAAGAAATTTCAAATCGAAACTAGGGCAACGAGTAGGGCCAACCCTAATTAAGCATGATTCAATGGCAATATGCCCAAATTGGGGAGATACTCAGTGTTCTTTGAGGTATCTAGTCGGAATCCCACAATATCTTCAAGGTCGAGCTCGTTTGGACCCGATTTACACGAGATACACCTTCCACATTTGGAACGATACTCAATATTACCATATCAAAGTGGTAAGCATTCAGAAAAGGCAAGAAAACCTCTGGTTCAAAGGAAATATGCAGAGAAAAGGTGAGGCGATTTTGATCGTTAGGGTTTAAGTTTGGGAGATTACGGCGAAGGCTTGGAGACGGCGAAAATGATAAAATAGGGTTTAGGGTTTGGGTTATGGAGATATAAGGAGAATGAGATATTTATCATGGGCCGTTGACCATTTGAGATCAACGGCCGAGATTAAATAGGAAACTGAGCGGGTCAAAGATTATGGGTCATTTCGTTGGGCTGCTGGGGGATCAAATAAATGGGCTGGGTATTTGGGCCTGTAATTTGGTCCGAAAATTAGACTTTATATTGGGGCTATAAATTAAATATGCAAAATTTGTTTAAAATATAAAAACTAATTTATAAGTAATGAAAGTATTGCTTGTGCAGTAAAATGACTAAAAATAAATAGCTTAACATTAAAAAATATAAAAATATTATTTTGGCACAAATAATGTAATAAAAATATAATTATGCATGAATATAGGATATTATTGCAGTACTATGTAAATAGTTAAAAAAAAAAAAAAAAATATATATATACTTACATAAAATAAAGTAAAATATTCTAAAATATATATGTTGATGCAAATAATTACTTTGGGTAATTAAATCATCACAAAATAATTTAAGGCGTATTCAAGTAATTTAAATGCAGTAAAAATAATTTTAAAGCTCTAAAAATTAAGGAAAATTATAAAATACTTGTATAAATCTTGTAAATTGAATAATGATGTAAAAAATAATATTTTGAAAGTATGTATACTTATTTAAAAAATATGAGAGCAAAATTGGGTATCAACACTAACTATGGATGTAATGCTGGAAATAGACCTATTTTATATGGTGTCACACCTTCAAATTTCAAGAATGTTATGACATGTTTGGTAGTGAATTGACAAAAAATAAGATAAGCTGAAAAGTTGTTGTCGGAAATTTTGGGTCCGCCCATAAGGGGTGCTCTAAGCCCCATTAAAGTAATTAGTTTAACACTAATTGTTTCCTATATAACTACACCTAAAGTGTAGAATTAAACATAGAATAGAGGAATACTCTCAACGAATCCTATTTTCTACCCCCATATCATTAGGGTTTAGACTATGATTTAGGGTTTGATCAAATACATTTTGACAACCCACCGACCGATAATTCCAGATGCGTTTCATCCATTCCTTCTACTTCCGTTACGCGAATAAGTAAGTTCTTGTTTTACAATTTACGCACCATCTAATGTGTTTAGTTTAATGCGCTCCTTCAGTTCCAAACATGATGATAACAACACGATGTGGGTTCAAGAATTACTAAAGAAAAAACAAGAAAATCAAGAAATATGCGGAAGCTAAAGGAAAATAAAGAAACAAAATAGAAGACATAAAATTAAAGATAGATTGAATTCAAGAAAGTGTTTCTTGAATTCAAGAAGTCTATTCTTGAAGTTGAATCCTAACAACAACAATTAGCTAACGAAGAACTAATCGCCTTTGGTAGAGACTTAAAAATAAGAGATAGATAATGAAACCCGACCCTTTAGAATAACAAGAACAACAATAAGCCTAAGCTTATCACCTTTCTTGAATACCTAGAAGTGATCTAAGATTTCTAAAATGGTTTAATATTACCACCTTAAGCTGAGTCTTGAAGGTTGAAGAAATAAATCCAAGAGTAGCCACACACAAGAGTGCAAGGAAAATCTCACAATTTTTATCGATATTGTCTATAATAATCTATCTCAAAAAACAAATAATACACCCCTTATATAGGTAGTAGGGAATCACGAAATTAAGTCTAAAAAAATAAGGAAATAAATTTCTAAACTACTTTGGACAACAAGTCCAACTATCTTAGGAAAAGAAAAATACTAGGAAGCAAAAACCAAGTCATTCTTGGTAAGTAATTCCAACAATCTTAGGAAAAAGAAAACATAACCTTAACTAACTAGGAAAGAAATAAATATAGTCCCAAAATGTATAGAAATAAGTCCCAAACCAATCTTAGATAGAATTTTGAAAATCTTGGAAATCTTGAAGGAAATTTGCAAGCAACTTTGCACCAACTTGCACTCAACATCTAGCACGCCTATGTAACCTTATTGGACATCAAGTAAGTCTTTTTTATTCTATAAAAATGTGGCTTTATGTAGGACTTCATGGGCTGCAAGTTTGGACACATTTTAGGTGTCAAATTGGTTCAAAAGTGGACTGACTAGGACCTTTTTCAAAAGATGCCTCTTGAGTTCCAATCCTCCTCTTCTTGGACATAAATTTGCTCCATAAAATAATTGTAATATCTAGCCAATTCATATCCTTTATCCATGATCTCTTCATCACAATTAACAACTTCTTTATTTGCACTTGATGTCTAATGATCTTGTTTGGCAACACTTTAGCTTGACATCTTGTTAAAGACCCTCTTTGAGATTCCAAAGCTTCATTCTTGTCCTTGAATAGATTTGAGCTTCCTAGTATGCTATCATTCCCCTCTTCTTAAAGAAAATTCATCCTCGAAATTCGACCTTGCAAGAAAAAGAAAAACATGCACTAGTAAATGGCATCCACTAATCTGAAAAAATGGTAAGAATAAAACAAGATAGTGACCATGTGTCCACTTAACCCAATTAAGCCTAATAGGTGTAATACTCCCTTATAAAGAATATGGACATCATCATGCCAATAAAATTTATGCCTACTTAGATTTGTCCAATAAAAACCTCTCTTTGATGCACTATATAATGAAATTTGCAATGCAATCTTGTCAATAAGGTAGTCCAAACATGTGCATCCCAAAGAAATTACAAAATATTGGTCATGCACCCATTTAACACAATTATCTCTACCACATGTATCAAATAAGACATTTTTATGATATAGCCAAGTATCAAATAAATCCTATAGATTCTTCTTCATGTAAGTTATTCAAAAAAGCACAAAAATTCTCAAAAAGGTCAGAAGAACCCATAAATTCCAAAATAAAAATTTTAATACATTCAAGCTCATAATTATAAATTTCCCCAATAATATTTGCAACATCAGTGGATTCTATATAAGTGCTCAAACTGTCACAGAAAGAGTCATTGATAGGTTCATGAAAGAGTATTTGATCACTAATGTCACAATAATCATAAATATTCTCTTTACAAGAAGCAAGCACTTTTACAGGCTCACAATCAACATGACTAGAGAAATGACTTCCCATCAAACAACAAAACTCACATTCTAGCAATTTGTCATAAGAAAACTCATTAGGCACTTAAATAACAGAAGAAAGAACATTTAATTCATTAGCAAGCCTCTTCTCATAAATTTCATTCCTCTTTCCACCAAGTTGGAATGCATAATCATCTATGTCATACTAAATTTCAAAAGGAAGCAAACTACTCTTGCACTTGAACTTAGTTATTACAGTTAATGACTTGATATGCATCAAAATATCATCATCCACAAAAATTATAAAGTCAACAACATAAGAAATAAGAGTATAGTTCATCACCTCCAAAAATACCGTAGGTGTTCTAGAAAGGCCAAGAATGTGAATAAACCAATTATGCATACCATACTTGGACTTATTTATTAATGGAACAACATTACCTTTTATTCTTTTATACAATGGCTCTAACTTAGCAATGCTTTTAGAGAACTCCATGTTGTAAACCTATAAATAAGGATCAAAATAGTCAAAAGGTTCAACAACAAAGAAATTAACCAAGCTTTTATCTTCCACCATCCAACAAGAATTGATTTTGCCAAATTCATTTTAGAATCCAATTGGATCCTTTGCCACCATCTCTTGAATCTTACCTTCCCTTTCACAAGGTCTTTCAACACTTGGCTGCACAAAATCACAAGAACTAAAACAAGAAAGATTTAGTGGGTTAGAACTTAAAAAAATATTTTTCTTGCATACAATATCTTTGTCTTTTATCACAAGACTAACTTTCTCCTTACCCTTAGCTTCCTTTCTCTTATTAAAGTTTTTTTCTTTTTCTTCGCTCAATTCCTCTTGTTTCTCTACCTCACAGTTTTTTTCCATCTCATGGCCGTCTCTCTTTTCTTTCCTCTCAAGCTTACCCTTTTCCCCTTGACATCCCACTCTCTTCACTCAATACAATCTCTCATTTTTCCTCTCTTGGGATATCAACATGCACTCCCTTACTCCTCTAATTCTTTTCTCTCTCATATTCTATATTCTCTTTAATAGTCTTTTCGTCTTCACAAATTTGTGAAGGAGTCAAATGTCACAACCCAAAATCCATTAAAGGTCGTGATGGCGTCGGACACCACCGTCGGGAAATCCAACATTAAATAGTTAATTAAATTCTCATTTTAATATTTTTAAAATAATTTCCTTTCCTTACATTTAGTGATAAATAATGAACTTCACCGAGTAAAGAATAATGTCTTTAACCACTTTTCAATACTAACTAATTCCATATACATCCCAGAACCCGGTTTCACAAGTGCATAAGTAATTTTTAGGAAAATAAAATGTAATACAATAACCGTCCGGAATACAATTGGACAGTAGGAAAAATACAATACAATACAATACTCTGAAGGACTCTGCTGGCTGCGGTCGTCTCGAGAGATGTGGCTCACCTAAGTCTCCGTATCACCCATGTCGCTGCGCCAAAACTGGGTCGCTAGACATATATGTGCATGTGCAACCAAAATGCACAACAAGTGTAGTATGAGTACAAAAACAACGTGTACCCAGTAAGTATCTCGTCTAACCTCGAAGAAGTAGTAACGAGGGGTCGACTACGACACTTATTAGTGGTCCAATAATATCAGGTACGGTAAAGAAATGAATAAATATGAAACAGAGTAAATATATGAAACAAACAAGTATAAATTACGTGGTACAATTCCCTTCTTTACAATTTATTCAGCTCTCAACTAGCAAGTTCCCTCCGTAACTGGAGCATATACCTAGATACAATGGATTTCATCAAAGAGGTTGTCATAATTCAAATTAGGGGAAAACCCATCAGATACGCTGGCTTTTAGCCGAATATTACGCACGATTCCATGAGGATAATATATATAGAGGAAATGGTCGAGGCGTGCAGCCCGATCCAACATAAAAGTAAATTGTGCACTGCCAAAGGGTCGAATGGCGCGAACCATAGATGCATCTATTAACCTGTCGAGGCGAACGGCCCGCTCCCATAAGAGTGTGGTACATAAATCCTACTGAGGCAAACAGCCCGATCCTATAAGAGTAGTAGAAAGAAAATATCCTGCTCGCAAAACATATATGCCACGCGGTTACACGTAGATTTCTTAAGCTATTATAATATTCCTCAATTTCTGTCGAAATTACGAAGTTCAAATGAAACCTTTTAAATTAAATTCTTAAATTTCAACTCATCTCCAAATATTTAATAAGTGAACTCAATTTCACTCCCTCTCAAGGCAAACAATAAACATAAATCAATAATAATATCAACAAAGCATGATGTAAGCCTAAAACTACCCGGACATAGGCATAGCTAGTAGCTACGTACGGACTCTCGTCACCTCATGCGTACGTAGCCCCCACAAATAGTAGCACATAATTAATTATTTCACCTATGGGGACAATCCCCTCTTACAAGGTTATAAAGGAGACTTACCTCACTCCAAAGTTTCATAACCGGCTTCCAAGCCCTTCCGACGACTCCAACCGATGCACAACGCTCAAAAACTAGCCAATAATTATGCAAACCCATTAATATACACTCAATTACTCATTATAATCCAATTTACAACAATTCCTAACCAGATCAAAAAGTCGATAAAAATCACCTTCGTGCCCATGTGCCCGGATTTCGAAATTTTTGAAGATAAACATTACCCACAATATTACGAACTCAAATGTATAATTTGTTCTTAATTCCATGCCCAAATTCGTGGCCAAAATCCAAAAATATCAATTTCTAGGTTTTAATTCAAAATCCCAAATTCTACTAATTCTCATGCTTGAATCCACAATAAAACTATGTATTTCACTTACAAGAGGTGGGATTAACTTACCTCATGTTTGATGATGAAATCCCCCCTCTTCAAAGGCTCCAAAAATCGTCCAACCAAAGATGAAAGATGGGTGAAATGAATTCAAACCCAACTTAAAAAGCATTCTGCCCAGCCCGATTTCCGCACCCGCGGCCTATTCGTCGCATCTGCGGTCTCGCAGGTGCGACCAAATCCTCGCACCTGCGCAATCTTCCACCCTACCTGACTCCGCACCTCGCCCTTCTTTTTCGCATCTGCGCCTTCGCATGTGCGGATCTTCCCTCGCACCTGCACTCCTTCCCACTTCTGCGACTCCTAGGACGCTTCTGCAGCTCCGCACCTGCGGCCAAATCCTCGCAGGTGCGGTTACACCAGAAGACAGCAGCCGCAACACTTCCATAAGGCCAAAGTCGATCCGTTGACCCTCCAGAATCCACCCGAGGCCCCCGGGACCCCGTCCGATCACACCAACCCGTCCCAAAACACATTATGAACTAAGTCAAGCCTTGAAATCACATCAAACAACACTAAAAGTCATGAACTACGCCCCAATCCGAAATTGATTAACTTAGAATTTCAAACTTCTTCATTTGATGTTGAGACCTATCAAATCACGTCCGATTGACCTCAAATTTTGCACACAATTCATATTCAACCTTACGGTCCTACTCCAACTTCCTGAATCGAAATCCGACCCCGATATCAAATGGTCCACTTCCGGTCAAACTTCTCAAAAACCTTCAAATTTCTAACTTTAGCCAAATGACTCTAAAATTACCTACGGACCTCCGAATTTACTTCTAACCGCGCTCCCAATACCAGAATCACCATTAGGAGCTACTCCTAGACTCGAAATCCCAGACGGCCATCGATCACACTGAAATGAACTTCAACCCAAATTCATGAATTTCTTCCAAAATGCCAACTTCCACAATAGACGCCGAAACGCTCCCGGATCATCCAAAACCCGATCCGAACATACGCCCAAGTCCGAAATCATCATACGAACCTGCTGGAACCTTCAAATCCCGATTTAGAGGTCGTTTACTCTAATATCCAACCTTTGTAGATTCTTCCAACTTAAAGCTTCCGAAATGGGAACTCTCTTCCCAAATCAACTCCGAACTTCCCGAAATTCAATTCCAACCAGGTGTACAAGTCATAATACCTTAAGTGAAGCTGCTCATGGCCTCAAACTGCTGAACGACGTGCTAGATCCCAAAATGACCGATCGGGTAGTTACATTCTCTTCCACTTAAACATACGTTCGTCCTCGAACGTGCTAAGAACTGCTCTGGAGTTATCTGAATCACTGTTTAACACCTCGAGCACCTACCCGTGCTACCACAACTCAGTTGAGCACCTTAACTTGATCAAATATTAAGATATTCTCTTTTATTTAGTCAAATTAGCCTTGGATACAAATTCCAACATCCGGAATTCTCTACCAGGCCTGCTTCTAACATACGAGCACCGCACCAATCCCTACACGATATACCAAAACATGATTGCATTCCTTTGCTGAATTCACATTATGCACTACACTACTCGTACGACCGTAATGACACTCTCTGATGATAAATGCTGACATTCCACGAATCTGATGCTCACTCACACCTCATGAATCATATAAGTCCTGTTCCAACTCTTGCAATACTGCACGGAGGAAAGATGTGTAGAAATTCATAACCGATTACCAAGTCAACAAATCATTGAGCCTATACTCTTGACAAGAACCATTACATCATTATGGACCAAATATGTCATTTGCTCTTTAGTATACTTCATATAATCCCGTTGCACTGATTCTAGATCCAATAATCTCGTCTCACCAGTACGAGCTGCTCAGGCAATAAGCCACCCCAGACATGACCAACAGTCTCACATGATGCCACAATGTGCCACTAAGCTACAAAATCGAACGGGACACATAAGGAAAACTAACCCTGGAAGAAACTACTCAACACACGTAACTAATATGAACTTTTCTCAGAAAAGGGGAAACAAAACACACAAAAATAGAATATAAAGACTGTACTCATCATCACACTGTTGCGGCGTGCTACCCGATCCAAACAACATACCCATGGCGGCGTGCCACCCGATCCACACATAAAATTCACACTAGGAGATACACACCGAGCTAAATTGCTCATTACAAAAAAAATACCGAATGTTAGTCACAAGCGTACTAAGTGAATAATACCATCATTGGGGAGACAGACCGCGCCATACGCTACAAAACTCAAGCACAACTAAGGTGCGATATATGATCTGAATCTCAAGAGCCATCCTGCTCACACAACACCATCGCTACGTGGAACCTCAACACATAAGAAATTTATCAAGCCATTACACAACTCACACAGCACAATATAACATTACAGGAAATAGCCGACGATGAAACGACATCCTTCATCCGAATACTCCTCCATGAGGGGAACTATGCTAAAATGAACATATCTTGCATGATATAGAGCCCTTACTCATATTTAAATCCATTCACAAACCTCAAGCCGATTTTGATCGCACCGAACTACGCTAATAACCTTTCTTGGGTCCATAATAGCCCACTTTTTCTCATAACACACAAGAACAACCATCATAGTCGGGACAAACTCCCACAATCCACAACCAAATGAACCGAGCGCCCTCCAGGCATAAATTCTCAAATAAGCAATCTTACCACATTCTTGAAACTTGGTTTAATTCTTCAATCAATCAAGTGACTACATGTCACCCTTATACAATCTTCCTGTGGAATACACTCCCACAACCTCACGCACCAGGTAAAAGGTCTACACCTCCATACCACCGGCCATACAAATGCTTCAAAGCAAATCAAGAATCCGCAACCAGAATGCAAAGCCTCTTACACAAACACAGAACCCAGGTGATGCTGAAGACAATATATACCAGCTTACTCTAAACATCCAAATCCCTTTCCTGATCATCCGAGCTCATGACGTTCTTGACAACACTGAACCACAACCTTGATCCTCACTTTCAAATTCATACCTCTCACTCACCTAACATGCCAATACGCGATAGCACAATAATTTCACCATCACTCCTGAACCACTAATAGGGTAAACACTTCGCCTTATGGAAACTTTTTACTTAACTCATTCCGAGAAAACCAAAACAACAAACGAGCGAATACTCATTATCGTAGAACATGCAGATCCTCAAGTAGTGGTCTAATCCACTGTAACCCTTCCGGGATCCGCCTACACATCACAGGTCGTAACACTTGAATGCCCCAAATAGAACCAATCACGGAGGTCGTCAAGCCTCGCATGTACCGCCACAAATCATATGCATAATCTACCAATGTTGGAAGCACTGATCACTGCCACCATCACGCCAATTCAACCGTGGCTAACTGATCTGGCTTCTTCTAACTTATCCTTAACTTGACTCAGAAATAAACATAACTCTAGTCAACACATAACAACTCAATACGCACTCTCCCTGAGTGGCCTTGCATCACGAGACCATGTTGTCTCCAAACTCATGAACTGCCCCATGCCCTCATCACACACACATCTGCATCTTCGACTGATAAACCCATTCTGATAATTCTCCTACGAATCCGAAGTCATTTCCTCTCGTTCCTCCAAATGCTACACTGCAAGCCAAAAATATCATAGAACATTCCGAGCCTCTTATCACAATCCACTGCAAAAGCTCAATTCTTAACCATATTGCGGGCTTGAAATCCTTAGGAACCGTATTTTGACCTTTGAATTTGCTGGGACCGTTGTTGAGAGTCACCCACTCTGGCTTGGTCCTGAATATAATAAACTACAAGGCTCCGCTGGCACATGAACACCCATCTCAGTGAAGCACCCGACTGAATCGCTCCCCTTGTAAATCACCTCTGTACGAAGCATAAGTCCTGAATCTTCCCAAAGCTCGAACACGAGCCGATAAATCCAACCATAGCACACCTTTACCATTTCCTTTGCTCAAATTACTACTTACATTCTCTTTCCTTAGCTGTAATAACCCATCAATATGTTAATACCCAGAAATCTCATAAGTAGACGACCATGCAATCCAACCATAGGAAGTGGGACTCTCCCACTTAGCTTGAAGCTACCATTACACAACTCTGGAACCCACCAAGATTCTTTCTTCACTTCTGAACTGATCTTGCACCACCAATTTGCCAAATTCCTCGAAATCCTTCCGTTATCATTTCATGAACACTCTGAATCTCTAGCAACATTCACATATTCGACCCCTTACTGGATAGCTGGTAAAATCCTTCGTAGAAACTTCGCCAACCAAGCGACCACTAACCTACTCACAGGAGATAATCCACCTGTGGAAATTACATGCTGACATCTTCCAACGTCGCTGCACGGGGTACAACCGCTATGACCTTAATAACCCATCCGGAGCCCCTTCTCCTTCACTAACGGAACCAGTCTGTTCACTCCCTATGGACATAAGCTAATGTATGACAATATCTTTCAATTCAAAGTTACGTTGTATCCTTCTTCCTATCAAGAAAAATTCTTCCTGTTGCATCCAATCCCCCCGCCATATAATAGCTAATTTTTCAAATTAAGCCCGTGGACCCAATCACCGTCCACTAAAATCCCTGAGTCACTCTAAACTTTTCCTCAAAGTGCGTAGTTATCCTGCCACTGAACCCGTATGCTACTTTGCCACTTTCCCATTAAGGTGGAACTCCCCCCCCCCCCCCCCCCNTCCAAAAGCTTAATAACTGCCTGACAATTCCCACATGTCCTTCCTAATCCTTTGTTGCTCAGTTGTTGCCTTAGATCAATATCTATCTCTGTAGCACTTGAACCGATGGATCGCTACTAACTTCCACCATTTCCAAAGATCCTCCTTCTCGAGCCGCTAACATCAGAAAGACCGATCCGATCCTGGACCACCGCACACCGCAATCCCTGACAGCCGCTTCCCCGAGACCATTTCACAATACTGTGCCCGGAAGGCAATTCTGAAGAAGATCATAGCACCGGCGAACTCAACATATTCAATGAAGGACGACGATACCTCATCATATATGAAAATTCCACCACACTCGAAAACACTAAGTCTCATTACTCTATCAACCTAGACTTGAACATTCATAGTCCGGTTGTCTTTCCTCCATTAGAAATAAAATACCGACACAACACTGAAATGATAGAACGACCTTTCGCAAGGTGATGATAATAATCCTATCAACTACAGAGGGAGAAACATCTTGCACCATATCTGCAGTACCATTGCAATTCCTCAAATTCTCTATTTATAACAAGCGATTCGTGTCGCGTAAGATTGAGTACGAAGAAACATAGTCATAAGCCTCAAATAATTCAAATCGAACGATGAGGAATCAAGAAGGGAAGTACTCCTAACAACCCTGTAGCCTCTCGAAGATAAGTACAGAGGTCTCTGTACCAATCCGCAAGACTCTACTAGACTCGCTCATGACTCGTGAGACCTAAGGGAACCTAGCGCTCTGAAATATCATGTTGTCACGACCCAAAATATATTAAAGGTCGTGATGGTGCCGGACACCACCGTCGGGCAAGCCAACATTAAATAGTTAATTAAATTCTCATTTTAATATTTTTGAAATCATTTCCTTTCCTTACATTTAGCGATAAATAATGAACTTCACCGAGTAATGAATAATATCTTTAACCACTTTTGAATACTAACTAATCCAATATACATCCCAGAACCCGGTGTCACAAGTGCATGAGCAATTTTTAGAAAAATAAAATGCAATACAACAACCGTCCGGAATACAATTGGAAAGTAGGAAAAATACAATACAATACAATAATCTGAAGGAGACTGTGCTAGTTGTGCTCGTCTCGAGAGGTGCGGCTCACCTAAGTCTCTGTATCACCCATGCCTCTGCGCCAAAACTGGGTCGCTAGACATATATGTGTCTGTGCAACCAAAATTCACAACAAGTGTAGTATGAGTAACAAAACAACGTGTACCCAATAGGTATCCCGTCTAACCTCGAAGAAGTAGCGACGAGGGGTCGACTCCGACACTTACTAGTGGTCCAATAATATCAGGTACGGTAAAGAAATGAATAAATATGAAACAGAGTAAATATATGAAACAAACAAGTATAAATTACGTGGTACAATTCCCTTCTTTACAATTTACTTAGCTCTCAACTAGCAAGTTCCCTCCGTAACCGGAGCATATACCTAGATACAATGGATTTCATGAAAGAGGTTGTCATAATTAAAATAAGGGGAAAACCCCTCAGATACACTGGCTTTAAGCCGAATATTACGCATGATTCATGAGGATAATATATACATATATAGGAAATGCCGAGGCGTACGGCCCGGTCCAACATAAAAGTAAATTGCGCACAATCAGAGGGTCAAATGGCGCGAACCATAGATGCATCTATTAACCTGTCGAGGTGGATGGCCCGCTCTCATGAGAGTGTGGTACATAAATCCTGCCGAGGCGAATGGCCTGATCCCATAAGGGTAGTAGAAGGAAAATCTCCTGCTCTCGAAATTACAAAGTTCAAATGAAACCTTTTAAATCTTAAATTATTAAATTTCAACTCCTCTCCAAACATTTAATGAATGAACTTAATTTCACTCCCTCTCAAGGCAAACAATAAACATAAGTCAATAACAATATCAACAAGGCATGATGTAAACCTAAAACTACCTGGACATAGGCATAGCTAGTAGCTACGTATGGACTCTCGTCACCTCGTGCGTACGTATCCCCCACAAATAGTAGCACATAATTAATTATTTCACCTATGGGACAATCTATTCTTACAAGGTTAGAAAGAAGACTTACCTCACTCCAAAGTTTCATAACCGGCTTCCAAGCCCTTCCGACGACTCCAACCGATGCACAACGCTCCAAAACTAGCCAATAATTATGCAAACCCATTAATATACACTCAATTACTTATTATAATCTAATTTACAACAATTCCTAACCCGATCGAAAAGTCGATAAAAATCACCCTCTGGCCCACATTCCCGGATCTTGATATTTTTGAAGATAAATATTACCCACAATATTACGAACTCAAATCTATAATTTGTTCTCAATTCCAAGCCCAAATTCGTGGCCAAAATCCAAAAATATCAATTTCTAGGTTTTACTTCAAAATGTTAAATTCTATTAATTCTCATGCTTGAATCCACAATAAAACTTGTATTTCACTTACAAGAGGTGGGATTAACTTACCTCATGTTTGATGATGAAATCCCCCCTCTTCAAAAGCTCCAAAAATCTCCCAACCAAAGATGAAAGATGGGTGAAATGAATCCAAACCCCACTTAAAAAGAATTCTGCCCAGCCCGACTTCCGCACTAGCGGCCTATTCGTCGCATCTGCGGTCTCGCAAGTGCAACCAAATCCTCGCACCTGCGCATTCTTCCACCCTACCTGACTCCGCACCTGCGCCCTTCTTTTCCGCATCTGCACCTTCGCAGGTGCGGATCTTCCCTTGCACATACGCTCCTGCTCGCTTCTGCGACTCCTAGGCCGCTTCTGCAGCTCCGCACATGCGGCCAAATCCTCGCAGGTGCGGTTACACCAGAAGACAGCAGCCTCAACACTTCCATAAGGCCAAATTCGATTTTTTGACCCTCCGGAATCCACCCGAGGCCCCCGGGACCCCGTCCGATCACACCAACCCATCCCAAAACACATTATGAACTAAGTCGAGCCTTGAAATCACATCAAAAAATGTTAAAAGTCAAGAATTAGCCCCAATCCTAACTTGATGAACTTAGAATTTCAAACTTCTTCACTCGATGCCGAGACATATCAAATCACATCCGATTGACCTAACATTTTGCACAAGAGTCATATTCAACCTTACGGTCCTACTCCAACTTACAGAATAAAAATCCGACCCCGATATCAAAAGGTTCACTTTCGGTCAAACTTCTCAAAAACCTTCAAATTTCTAACTTTATCCAAATGACTCCAAAATGACCTACGGACTTCCGAATTTACTTCCGATCTCTCTCCCAATACTAGAATCACCATTCGAAGCTACTCCTAGACTCAGATCCCAAACGGACATTGATAACACTGAAATGCACTTCAACCCAAACTCATGAATTTCTTCAAAAATGCCAAGTTCCCCAATAGACGCTGAAATGCTCCGGGGTCATCCAAAACCCGATCCGAACATATGGCCGAGTTCAAAATCATCATACGAATCAGCTGGAACCTTCGAATCTCGATTCCGAGGTCGTTTACTCAAAGATCCAACCTTAGTCGATTCTTTCAACTTAAAGCTTCTGAAATGAGAACTCTCTTCCCAAATCAACTCCGAACTTCCCGAAATTCAATTACGACCAGGGGTACAAGTCATAATACCTTAAGTGAAGCTGCTCATGGCCTTAAACTGCTGAACGACATGCTAGATCTGAAAACGACAGGTCGGGTCGTTACATCAAATGCCCAAGAATGAGTTTCTTCCCGTTAACCTCAAAAGAGTATCTATTTTTTTCCATGCTATATGAAGTTCTTCTGTAGTCATACCATGGCTTTCCCAACAATATATGATAATTATTCATGGGAATCACATCACACCAGATCGCATCCTCGTACCTTCCAATAGAGAATCGTAATAACACTGTTTTATCTACCTTTACTCCTCTCAACATGTAGGGTTCAATATGCTCAACACAAGGCAAGTTCAATTTTTCAACCGTATAAGTGCTAATTGAGTTATAGCCATATTCTTTGTCAATTCTAAGGGCACAAATCGCAGACCTCACTTTAGCTCTTGTTTGAAAAATAACTTTACCATTGTCTTCCTTCCATTTGGTATACTATAAGTTCGACTTTTCAAGTTGTTGAGTCATATCTTGCCTCATTTCACTCAAAGTACCAGTTTGAAACATCTTGAACAAAGATTAGAAGAATTATGTATCTCTCAAATTTGGCTTTTTCCTTCTAATACTCTCAACTCTCTTGCTTTTTTTCACTCAAAGCAACTCTTGGTCGTTAATCTTTAAATTTATTAATAAACCTAACAAGTCACAACCATTTAGTGATAAGAATAAGGAGTTAGAAAAGGAAAAGGAAAGTGGAGACCAAACCTAGAAAGAATAGGAGTGGGTTAGTTTTAAAAGAAAAAGGAAAGAATTTAGAAAATCCAAAACCCAAAAGAATAAGGAAAGAAGTTACCTTAATCTTCAAGAACTAGGATCCCCTCTTCTTGTTTCCTTTCTTCACTTGGAAACCAAACAACTATTCACTTTTTTTTTTTGGACTGATTCTTTTTTCTTTTTATTTTTTCATTTTTTTTCTTTTCTTTCCTTTTTTTTTTTGCTCAAGAACCTCCCAAGATTGTCAAGATTGAAATCTTGATTAGACAATGCTCTGATACCACTTGATAAAAACACGATAGGGGTTCAAGAATTACTAAAGAAAAAACAAGAAAATCAAGAAATATGCGGAAGCTGAAAGAAAATAAAGAAACAAAATAGAAGACATAAATTAAAGATAGATTGAATTCAAGAAAGAGTTTCTTGAATTCAAGAAGTCTATTCTTGAAGTTGAATCCTAACAACAATAATTAGCTAACGAAGAACTAATCGCTTTTGGTAGAGACTTAAAAATAAGAGATAGATTGTGAAACCCGACCATTTAGAATAACAAGAACAACAATAAGCCTAAGCTTATCACCTTTCTTGAATACCTAGAAGTGATATAAGATTTCAAAAAGGGTTTAATCTTACCACCTTAAGTTGAGTCTTGAAGGTTGAAGAATAAATCCAAGAGTAGCCACACACAAGAGTGCAAGGAAAATCTCACAATTTTTATTGATATTGTCTATAATAATCTATCTCTAAAAACAAATAAGACATCCCTTATATAGGTAGTAGGGGTCACAAAATTAAGGCTAAAAAAATAAATAAATAAAGTCCTAAACTACTTTGGACAACAAGTCCAACTACCTTAGGAAAAGGAAAATACTAGGAAGCAAAAACCAAGTCATTCTTGGAAAGTAATTCCAACAATCTTAGGAAAAGGAAAACACAACCTTACCTAACTAGGAAAGCAAAAAATATAGTACCAAAATGTATGGAAATAAGTCTCAAACCAATCTTAGATAGAATTTTGAAAATCTTAAAAATCTTGAAGGAAATTTACAAGCAACTTGGCACCAACTTGCACTCAACCTCTAGCACGCCTATGTAACCTTCTTGGACATCACGTAAGTCCTTTTTATGCTATAAAAACGTGGCTTTATGTAGGATTTTATGGGTTGCAACTTTGGACACATTTTAGGTGCCAAATTGGTTCAAAAGTGAACTGACTAGGACCTTCTTCAAAAGATGTCTCTTGGGTTCCAATCCTCCTCTTCTTGGACATAAATTTGCTCCATAAAACAATTGTAATATCTAGCCAATTCATATCCTTTATCCATTATCTCTTCATCCCAATTAACAACTTTATTTTCACTTGATGTCTAATGACCTTGTTTGACAACACTTTAGCTTGACATCTTGTTAAAGACCCTCTTTGAGATTCCAAAGCTTTATTCTTGTCCTTGAATCGATTTGAGCTTCCTAGGATGTTATCACTGTTGGGATATAATATTAACAATGCGGTTTAGACATAGTATTTTGTTTTTATTCTTTATGAAATAATTATTTATTTAATTTATTCAATTCATTAAATTACTATTTTATATAGATCATTCGTTACATGTGTGAGCATGTGATTTTTACTCGCTGTATCGTCCTATAAAAATCCCAATAAATCAATGGATTTTATGAATTTTTGTTGATTTTTCGGTAATTAATTGTGAATCACTTACATTGTTTGTATATCCATGATTCATTTTTTCAAAATTATTAAAATTTCACATTATCAAGGAATTATGAAGTTATTATCAATTAAATAATAGACGAACGACGAGTACCTAACGTAATATAGTCTTTAATAAATAATTACTATGAAAATTAATCATTTTTTATTCGATAAATCATAGATTTAATTAAGAATATATAATTGGTTATTTTATTCTTAATAAATATGTAAATAGATGAAAAATAAGGTTTAAAATTAATTGCTACATTTTTGGATTAAAGTAGAGTTTAATTTAATTAGAATAATTAAGCTAATTAGTTAAGAAAAAAACAAAATCGGACCTGGGCCAAGAAAGACCCAGGCCCAACCCCTATTTCTATACACTCGGACAGCCCAGCCCAAACCCCTTACACCCGGCCTGCCCAAACCCAGTACCCAAACGACGCCGTTTAGCCTTCCATTCACCTCAGCCGTTGGATCATTTTGATCCAACGGTCCGGAACTAACTACCTAACAAGTATTTAACTGTCCAAACCCCACCCCATACCCTCATTCGATCCGAAACCCAACCCCAACCTAAACCCTAGCCGCCCCCATCTCCTTCATCTCTCTCAACCTCTAACCTAAACCCTAGCCGCCCCTGAAACCCCACCGCCGTCCGGCCACCAGACCCCCTCCAATCAACCCCAACTTCCCACCAGACGACCACCATCACCCCCTCTGTCACCTCCCGTTATCAACCCTCCTAAAAAACCGATAGATTTGCCTGGGTTTCAGATCTAAGAATCTGAAAACCCCCAAAATTTCTCCCCGGCCGATTTGAGGACAACCAATGGTTCAGACCTTCATGGGTCGATTGCTCTTAACTAGAGCAATCGATTCATGAAGGTTTGATTCATTTTTTCAAACCCCCATCAGATCTGGTAAGGTCCAGTGACCCCCTTTCTCTTTCCCGGCCAAAAACCCCTTTTTACGGGTATCCCCTCTTCCCTTTCTAACTGTTTTGGTGTTATTGGCATGAACCTGTCATGATTTAGTTATTTTTATTGAAGATCTGTGTAGATCTGTTGTTTTCTTTCATTACCTTCCCCCACCTGTGTATATTTCTTCCTTGTCGTTTCAATTTTAAGTATATTTCATGACAATCATATCTTGACTTTGCGTTCTTATCAATTAAGTAATTAGGTTTTCCCTGTTAATCATACTTCCTAATTTAGGTTTCGTCATTGACTGCATGTATGACTTTTCTGTCTTGATTCACATTATTTTCGATTTCGATTGATGTAGTACTTAACACATTATGCAATTCTGGACTATTTTTTGTAACCATGATTAATCATTTTTAGGTTTTCCTGTTAGTCACCATTGATTTACTAAAGGTTCTACTTGTTAGCTTTATTTGATTCATGCTTAGTTTTTTTTTAGATTGCCTTCACTGTCGCTACTTCCCACCTTCAATTGATTGATTACTCTAATTCATCCTCTGAGTTTAGTATAATCTGAGGGTTAACCATCCACCCAGATTAATCGATTAAATAATAATCTAATTAGACAAATTATACACAACTAATTAAGTATACATTTGAACTAAAATACAGTATAATTGACCTAAGTCTAAGAAGTTTAAAATAATTGATTAATCTGAAATTAATCAACCCTTGATAAGGCAACAAAGTTTAGCTACTAATTAATTAAATTAGAATAGAGTTACTTATTACCTAATTATTAACCTAACTTTCTTTAATCAAACTAAGATCCTAGAATGACCAAAATAGTTTAAAAGTTCAGTTTCATAGGATTAATCACTCAATTGACTAAGATTTAATAGATAAGCATGGTTACACCTAATAAAATTGTTTAAATCAATTAGTTCAATTAACTACTGATTTTAATTCAAATGGTAGTCAATTTGAGATTAAATTAATTAGGCAATAAGCAATTAGTCACACTTAACTAGTAGAATTAATTTCAAAAATCATCTAACAACATAGTCGATCTAAGTCCTAGATAACTAGTTAAGATCAATAAACTAAGTTTAAGAACGAATGATTCACTTAGTCTCACATTTAAATGATTCCAACTTCTTCAATCTAGAAATTAACTTAGGTAGCTTCTTAAAGTATGTAACTAAAAATAAAATCTGTTTAAAACAACTAGCTTGAGGGTAATGGACTAAAACAGATTCATTTAGTTTAATTAAATTAACCTAAGTTAAGAGAACTGGTTTGACTAACCTCCATTGAGTTTAATTAAGCTGTTGATTAAATGACTTAAACATAGTAAGTAGTATGAAAGCCAACTCTAGGCATTTAATCAACTAATCTTCGATTAATTAACTCAACCTTAGTTAAGAACAACTAGTTGTCACCCAAAGGGACCTAACTAGTGTTAGTTAGCTATAATTAAACAATAACCCAAGCAAGTCTAACCCTGGTTACCTAATGGTAATTTCAGAGACTTCAAGGGGCATATTAGGTATTGTAGGTCAAGAAATCAGATATTTAGGGTTAAAATAGTAATTTCAAAAGGGGAATAAGGGCTGGAATGTTCTGAAAATAGGCAGCTGTCCCAAAAGGATAAGGGTGACAGCTGCATTGGTACTATTTCCAGTTTATTGGATAAGGAATATGCTGAGCATATCCTATCCCAAATGCCCCTATATATACACACACTTTTTACCACTAGAGGNTATGCTGAGCATTTCCTATCCCAAATGCCCCAATATATACACACACTTTTTACCACTAGATTGATTTTTTGGACTCTTCTTTGAACCTTTTGGACTGGAAAATACAACTTTGACTACTAAAAGACTTGAAAAACAGAAACAAAAAGGATTTGCAGTAGGAGTGGGAAACAATCTGAACTTAGGTTGTCTTGTAGCTGTGGTTTTCTTTCCTAAAGGACTTGGTTTTGTTGCTGCCTTGATTCAATCATTTGGTATTCAAAAATCAACTTTTCCTGGATTTCTTTACTATGATTTTCTTGCTGCTCGTGGGTGTTGTTTGTTGCTGCTGGGTTTCTCTTCCTTTTTGCTAATTTCCATCTGCCTGACCTTTATTTAGTCAGGCTTTTTGTTGTTATCTTACTCTTAAAGGTATGTAAAACTGAGTTTTTTTTATGAAATATGAAGACCTGAAATCTGTTGTCTTTCCTCCATGAATCTGTATTTTTATTTGTTTAGACCTATTTCTGTATAAACTTATATGCATGTATATAGAGTAACACATTATGATTGTTTAGTTTTCTAATCTCTGAATTTTACATAAGCCTGTTTCATCTTAAAACTGTCTTTTATATGACTGTGCAATCAATGGTTATGTTGGAAAACAACATCAAAGGGCAATGAACTTAACCTCCAATGGTTAAGTTCATCCTATAAAGATGCTTAAATACTAGTCTGGTTTACGTTTTAAATATCTAGATATTGTATGAAACAGCACTAGGGTAGATGAATTTGACTCTCTATAATGGTCAAATTCACCCCATATTAGGTGCTTAAACAGTAGTTTGTCACCCCTTAAGGGTACAAAAATGGGTAACCAACAGTGGCTTGAGAGTAGGGAATCTGAACCCTTCAAATGGTCAGATTCACCTTCTCCAAAATGCCCAAAGAATCAAAAATCACAGAACAATTATGAGATGAATAGGACCTCTATGGAGTTGAATCTGACCCCTTTCTATGGTCAGATTCAGTCCATAAAAGGCAAGAACCTATTCTGTCAAAAATGATGTAAGAACATCATCAAGGCTGGGTCAAACCCCTTTATGGTATTACTCATCCTGCGAATGCTTAAGAACCTATTGGTATTACTGTCCAAGCAGCAATGTTGGACTTATAGTTAAAATGCTCTTATTTGTGTCCTCTTGGTCATTAAAGGGACCCAGTAAGCAAGTGTCTATGGAGATCTAAACTTAGGTTAGTGTGGCATTATGAGATGGAAAGTCTGACCCATTCATGGTCAGATTCACCCAATAATAATGCATAAACAGTTGTAGAGTAATTAGATTATCGTTACAAAGGTATTAAGACATGAATCTGAACCCAATAAATGGTCAGAATTATGCCTTAAGAAATGCCTAAGGAATGTGTTTATTAAGTTAGTCGTCTGGTGACTAAGAAAATAGCCAGAAGAATATGGATTATCAGCTCGCACAAGAGCAGCAACGAATCTACACCATTCTTTTGTGGTTATCTTTACATTTATTATTGGGAATGTACAGTAGAAAACAAGGATGTAATAGATTAGTTTTCTTCTGCATCAGCTGTAAAGAACGGACTGAACTGAAATTACAATTGGTTTATGTCTTTTCTATTTCATAAAACTAAGTCAGCTTTTCATTTTAATAATTACTGTCATCATCTGTTTATGGTCAAAAACCCATTCCTTTTTTTTCTTGTAAAACCTAAATATAAATGTGTGATTAAAAGAGTTCATCTTGAGAGCTCCAGATTTCAAAAAAAAAATACTTGCTTTTCTCCACAAAAATTCCTGCGATTTTACAAAAGATAACAAAAAAGGAAAAATCTTAGCTTTCGTCTCCAAAACAAACTGTCTGATGAATAGGTATAAAGTTTATGGTTCAAAGGCGCTCGTATGAAGCTTGTAAACACCTTATATCCGTTAATTCTTAAGAAAAAATACAAATGGAAATCTGCCTCTTCCATTAGCCTTATATGTTCTGAAATTTTCCGAGTTTGCAATACTGTAATGTGTGCAAAAACCGTCAAACAAAGTTCAGTAGATATAAAATTAAATAGCATAAATATAAGTCGTTTAGGAATCAATTAAAGACCGCACCATAGTTATATATGCTCATTTGACTGTTTAAATAAATGATTTTCAAATTAATATTTTGAGTTTCTCTATATGATGGTATGACTTTCTTTATAGATGCATAGTTTCCTATCCTTTTTTTTTGTAAACTAGCCACAATTAGGATTGGCCAAAAGAGTTGAAACAATCTGGGGCTAAAATATGGCCATAGCCCGAAGCATGTTGTCTTTAGACTAGTGAACATCATTTAGGTAATCTTTTTAGGAAAAATGATAATTTAGCTTGAAATTTGATAAAATCGAATTTTATACCAAAGTTACCCTAACCTACACTCGGGAGTGGCAACTCATGCCCCCGACCCTCTATTCCAAACAATAAATAAAATTGCACATAGCAATCACGGGTGCATTTCATGTAACGTGTTTGCAATGTGTCCAAAAACAAACAAGTATACGCCATCGTAACTTGTCTAAGATAAATCCATAAACGTCCTAATTAATTTTAAAAACTAAAAAAAAATATATTATTTCAAAAAATAGAAAAAATCTAAAGAATAATCAAACATTGCCTCAAATGGGCACTTTAAAACTGACCATAGTCTTGACTAATGTAATCTACACTCGGGTGCGACAACTCATTACCCCGTCTCCAACTTCGAAATTTAATAAAAATCACATGTTGTAATTGCGGGTGCATTTCATGTGGCGTAGTTATAATATGTCCCGAAAACAAATAAGTGCACGACATCGTGACTTATTTCAAGATAAATCCATAAATACTAAAAGCACAATAGGCAAAAAATATGTAAATAATCAGATAACTAGGCCAAATATTAATAGTTAAGCGACCGTGCTAGAACCACGGAACTCGGGAATGCCTAACACCTTCTCCCGGGTTAACAGAATTCCTTACTCGGATTTCTGGTACGCAGACAACTGAAAACAGAGTCTAAATTTCCTCGGTTTGGGATTTCAACAAAAACGGTGTCCCGGAACATCGTCCAAAATCCGGGTGGCGACTCTGATAACTAAAATAAAATCCAAATCCGAATAATGTCACTTAAAGTGGAAAAACTCCCTTACTACCCTTCATTAATCCAGGGGTAGTGGAAAAAGGAGGTGTGACAACATGTGTGTCCTTTTAATTAAGAAATAGATAATTTAGTTGTATGGAGTCTTAGATCATGCACAGTAGATTTAATTGTCGGTTCTCATAATTAATAAACTATGTTCACGATCAAAGATATTATTGCACCAAATATCTTGATGATTTAGAACAAGATTATAGGATAATTTGTCTTAATTATGGGAGGTTTTACTCCGACTTCTTGTGCTAGTATACTTAGTGTATATTGAACGGACCAAGTAGAAAAAAGATATTTTTGTACTGAATATTGTCACACCTCCTTTTTCCACTACCCCCTGGATTAATGAAGGGTAGTAAGAGAGTTTTTCCAATTAAAGTGACATTATTCGGATTTGGGATTTATTTTAGTTTTCAGAGTCGCCACCCGGATTTTTTTTTTTGCGGTGTTCCGGGACACCGTTTTGTTGAAATCCGAAACCGAGGAAATTTAGACTCTGTTTTAAGTTGTCTGCGTACCAGAAATTCGAGTAAGGAATTATGTTAACCCGGGAGAAGGTGTTAGGCATTCCCGAGTTCCGTGGTTCTAGCACGGTCGCTTAACTATTAATATTTGGCTTAGTTATCTAATTATTTACATATTTTTTGCCTATTGTGCTTTTAGTATTTATGGATTTATCTTGAAATAAGTCACGACGCCGTGCACTTATTTGTTTTCGGGACATATTATAACTACGCCACATCAAATGCACCCGCAATTACAACATGTGATTTTTATTAAATTTCGAAGTTGGAGAGGGGGACATGAGTTGTCGCACCCGAGTGTAGATTACATTAGTCGAGACTATGGTCATGACAGTTTTAAAGTGCCCATTTGGGGATTGAACCCAGAATCTTTGGTTCAGGGTTCAGAATTCGAGCTTAGAATAACTGTTATATTTAGCTTTATTATCTGATTTTACATGTTTGAACCTAATATGTTAAATGCTTCGTTTACCGCTTTGATGTTATCTGAACTGTATATAAATTGTGCCGAAACCCTCTTCTCTCTGAGTCTTCTAAATCATCTGGGAAGTGTGCACTTCGTGTGACTTCTTTTCTGTTAGAGTCATATCCAAATTTTAGAACGAGGTACGGACATGTTCCAAAGCCGGTGAAGCTTCTGTATTCGCGGTACGCTGCCCCGATCTTGGCTCGAGCTGTCCGCTCGGGTAAGCTTGGTCTAGAACAAAACCCCAGGATTCAAACCTAGAATAACAAAACCTCATGCCGGATCCCTAGTAGGAACGCTTATTTGCATCACGTGCATTTGACTTAGGGGACTCAACACAGATGTTGGGTCCGTCTAGGACAGGTGAACCCAAAATAAAAGACCAGCCTGATGCATCTTACGTGCTACTTGGCATTTGTTTATTTCGGCATGCATGTTGACAGGTTTCTAGAATAGGAAAGAAAATCAAAAAAAAAAAAAAGAAATAAAAAAACAAAGAGTGAGAGATATGTATTTGAAATCCTGAAACTCTGTCTAAAAGATAGGAAATAAATGAATATTCTCAAAAGTCATATTCCCTGGTTCCGTCAAAACTGGCAGAACTACGCAGGTCTGATTCTCACCGGATGTGAGATACGTAAGAAAACCTCATCGGTCCCGACCCCAATTTTCAAAAATCCAAAAATATTTTCTTTAGTTCCTCCCTAATAATATTAAATAAAGAAAATCCCAAAAAAAAGAAGATGATATTTTCGTTTAATTCCTTCTTTAGGAGTATTTTCTTGAGAAATTCAAACAGATAAAAGAAAAAAGAAAAATAAATGTCTTAGAACCCAAAAATACTTTTCATCCGAAAAAGAAAAAAAAAAGACAAATTAAATCAAAATCCCAAAAACTATTTTCTACCTTTTTATTTTCCCAATTTTCAAAAAAAAAAAAAAACCCAAAATATTTTCCTTTAAATCCCTCCTTAAGAAAATCCCAAACAAATAAGAAAAAAGAAAAGGATTTTAAACCCCAAAAAAAAAATTCCTTCTTGCCAAAGTCTTTCATATTTTAAAAATTAAAAACAAAAGAAATAAAAATCAATCAAAAAAATCAAACATATCCTTCAGAAATACTTTTCCAAAAAAAAAAATTCAAAAGAAAAATTCCAAAAATATTTTCTTTCTTTAAGAAGTCTTTATCTCAAAAATCATCAATCAAAAGTCAAAATCCAAAATACTTTTTTCTTTATCTTGAAGTATTTTTCC